>JAQQSW010016353.1:0-11694 GCA_028646575.1 Pseudocheirus occidentalis | reverse complement strand
CTACTACTACTACTACTACTACTACTACTACTACTACTACTACTAATGCTACTGCTACCTCCACCACCATCAACAACAACCACTATTATTACTTCTAATATTGTTCCCGAGAGCCCACCAATGTGCTTCTCATTAACCATTAGCCAGTAATAATCTATTTATTATTAGCTTTTAGTAGAGATTGGCTAAAATGGTATTATAAGAACAGCAATTATGAAACATTCCCTCCAAAAGCCCTCCCCAAAATACACATAGTACGCATGGGAAGAGCAGGTTCAAACACAGATTACAATGGTAGTGGGGCACATGGCTAGCAAAGGGGATACACCTCCTGTAATTATTTTAAGTCCTCATGCTATTCTACTTAGATGCAGCTTTTGGCTTGGGATCCCAGGATCTTC
This sequence comes from Pseudocheirus occidentalis, assembly GCA_028646575.1. NCBI lineage: Eukaryota > Metazoa > Chordata > Mammalia > Diprotodontia > Pseudocheiridae > Pseudocheirus > Pseudocheirus occidentalis. The sequence continues at coordinate 11,293 of JAQQSW010016353.1, read as the reverse complement.
TCCTTTCTTGAGTTCATGGTTGGTACTCTCTCTATCACTAAGGGTGATGCTCCCTAAAACTCCCTGAGCCCTCAGGGAAGTCTATTTCTGCAGCAATGTGTATTTAGCATCTGGCTCTGCTCCTTCCTTGTCTAGTTTATACTGGACAAGTCTGTCCAATGACATGATCAATGGGAGGCAGAAAGTAGACAAAATGCCCCGTCTCTTTCCTTGCCTCAGACAGGATCCTCTCTCAACAGCGTTCTTCTCCTTCACTTCCCGGCTCTTATTACCAAGCTGGAATCCTCAGTTTCCAAAATGGAACTCTTCTACTTATGAACTGGATAACTCATGAAGTAACTTACTGTTTTTTACACATAAGGGCATGACTAATTCTTTAAGCAAATCTATTATATTTCTTGTGTTGTGTCATATGCCATTCATCCAACAACCAAAGCCCTATAATCTTCTGGCATTACTTAAGGACTTATTCACACACTGAGGTGGGGTTGGGGGTTGCCTACTACTTTATGATTTCACTTTGGGCCTCTTAATTGAATAAATAATTATGTGACTGAAGCAGTTGAAGAGGGGAATTAAAGTCCTTTATACTACCTAGAACTTGTATCTTCTAAAATACATTAAATGAAAAGGGTTCAAAATCTCTGCTACCCATTACATGCTCAATTTCATGAAAACTCAAAAAAGTGTCCTGGTATATTTGGTAGATGCTCTCTGTCAAATTTAAGCAAAAAGAAAATTCTTGAAGGCTGTACACAATAGGCCAGAAGGAGCAACTACAATCTGCCTTGTTAGAGGGAACACCACATTGGTGATATCATAGGTCCATTAAAATATTGTAGTATGTACAAGGGCTGAAATCCCAAATCTGCTATTTATCTCCTGTGTGACTGCATTTCTCTTAACTCTACCTGTCAAATGAGTTTGACTAAATGGAGGCTAAAATCTCTTTCAGATATATGCATACATATATATATATACATATACATATATATAACTATATATACATATATAACTATATATACATATATAACTATATATACATATGTAACTATATATACATATATATAACTATATATACATATATATACTATATATACATATATAACATACATATATATGTATAAAATATATAATGTTACCTCTTCTCTGAGATCTTCCATATTTTCCTGAATTAATCACTTTCTAAGCAATTCTGAGCTCCACAGACCTTCAGAAGGTGCATAGAGAAGGGCGGATTTTTGGATGAGCTCAGCAGTTTAAAGTTCAGATGGCAGATGCCCGAATACTGGGCATGCACTGCATGCTGCACAGGACAGCCAATAATAGGATTTTTATTGCTACAGGAATTTATGAAGCTACCAGAGTGACCACTGTGGTGAAGTCTGTAATACCTGGAGGCACTGAAGGCGGACGAAGGGGAACAGTTTCTACCCTACTTTAAGCATGCTTTAATAAAGAAGACTGATAGACCTTGTAATATGGTTTTCCCATTCATACCACTGGTTCCTATTAGTTCATCCTCACCGGCTGGTAACTGTAGCTCTTCCTTCTATCAAGTGTGTCAAAGGTGTCAAAAGGGAAAGTACAATCACCACAGGTAATTTCAGCATCTACTAAAGAGCTCTTCTCTCCCCATCTCTAATAAGACCCTCCCTGGCTCTGGGCTCATTTCAAACTGTTCTGTTTAATGTATCCTAAATTCACATTGGGCTTTCACACTTTCCCACCTTTACTCAGATCCTCTCCCTCATTTAAAATGTCCTCTGCTATCTTCTCTACTTTTAAAAATTCTACTTAACATATATATATACATATATATATATATATATGTATATATATATATATATATATATATATAGGCAACACAAATTAACGTCTAACTGATTTCAGAAAAAATAAAATCGTTTTTGGGGAAACAACATTGTAGGAGGGTCAGTTCGTTCCATAACAACATTACAAATGGGAGAAATGTTTCTAGACAACCAAAACTCAGACAATGAAAGCTTAAAATCAGGTCTAACAGGTAACTAGGCCTATAGTAGGACAGTGATGGGTAGAAGTGCTTTAATCATACTGAACTGCTTAAGGCTGAATCCATGAGCAGACCTAAACATAGAGACATGACACGCCAAGTCATAAGGAGTTTGTAGCAAGCTGGCTCAAAGACATGCGTCAAAGAATCCAGGGATAGCCTGAAAGAAGATTGTGAAAAAAGAGGCTAACTCTTTCTCCGAGTAAATTCCCCTGCCCCACCTGGTTTAAATGAACCCAGAAGGGATAGAAGAGATATGTGGTCAAGGTAGCACAGTGGACAGTGTACCAGGCCTGGAGTCAGGAAGGCCCGAGTTCAAATCTAGCCTCATATACTTCTATGTGACCTTGAGCAAGTCCCTGAACCCAGTTTGCCTCAGTTTCCTCAGCTGTAAAATGAGCTGGAGAAGGAAATGGCAAACCACTCTAGTATCTTTGCCAAGAAACTCGTGAAGAGTTGGATACAACTGAATAACAATTGAGATTGATCTCTTTATTAGTATTTTTTTTTCTTAAGAGAAAGCATGTTGCTGTGGATAGAAAGCCAGTCTCAAAGCCAGGAAGGTCTGCCTTTGGTCCAGAGTTGCTGTGTGCCATTGAACAAGCCATTCCACTATTTAGTCCTCTAAGCAACTCTCTAAAACTATATATAAATTAAAGAAAAAAGTACCAGCCTGCATTGGTTCTGTCTTATTCAGGGGTTCCCTACACCAATAAAGCCCATGTCTACTCCCTATCCTCTACTTGGTTTCTTAAGTATATATTTACATTGTAAATTGTAGAATTTATTTCCCTTAATAGTGAATGGAAACTATATGGAAGGTTTACTGAAATCCGAGCGGTTTTATTACTAAAAAAAAAAAAAAGTTTAGGAACCTCTGCCCCAACCTTTAGTTTAAAGACTTAGCTAGAGCTAACAACCCAGATGAGTTTGCACATGGTTATCTTCCTTATTTCGAAATATCTGTGTGGATCTCTCCGCTACCAATGCAGACTGCAAACCTTTCCATACCCTAGTACATCGTCCTTCTGAACTGTTAAGGACAATCAAATAAAATAAATCCACCGCTGGTGGTCAGCTTTCCCATGAGTTAGTCTCTGTGGACTTAGGTAATTTAGTGACAGGTGACATAGGCGGATCTTTATGAAACCTTGAATCAGTTTTTCCAGCTTAGTATAGGACCTGCCAGGACTAGTATGGCTTTCAGACAACTAGGTTCCCTTTGATGGTATTGTGAAGCACTTAAAGAAGACTTCTGATGAGTGATATTTCTCAAACAAAAAATTCAAGAGTTCGCAGCTGAGGAAGGCTTCACAAGTGATCTCATGTATGCACCTTTCTCTCTGCCCTTCTATAGGTACATAGCACCTCTCACCTGGATTGTGGCAAAAGCTTTCTAGCTGCTCTCCCTGACTTAAGTCTCTCTCTAGTCCAACCCATCCTCCCCTCATATGCAAAAGTGATTTTTTCTAAAGCACGAGTCTGATCAAGTCATTCCTACTCAATAAACTCCAATGTCATTCTATTACATCCCAGACCAAACATAAAATCATGTTTGGCATTTAAAGCCCTTCATAATCTGCCCCCTTTCTTCCAAGGGACTGTGGGCGGGGGCAGAAATTGGGAGCAATCATCTTGCATTATCTTGTTGGAGAAATTCTCCAAATACTTGGTGGCCTAATAGTAGAAGTCCCCAACCACCACTGAAGGAGAAATAAAAGATAAGAAACTATTTAAGAACAGTAAAGCAGACAGTCCCATTTACTGTTATAACAACGATTTGTTATCCTTGAAAAAGAGACACCAGCAGTTTTGTCTAAATGGACTTCTTTTACAGTTCCTAAGTATGTGGTTACTTCTCCTTGCGTCTTGTTCTCGAACAGGTAATATTTTCTTATTCTAATAACAAACCTCACCAGCTACATGGTAAACATCCCTTTCAAACTCCACCTTACCCCCTTTTCCCCTTAGCTGACCTCTCTTTCCTCTGTCCTTTCATCTTTTGTTAAATAGATTACTTATCTACATTCAGTTGTCACAGAACTCTGTTTCTTGGCTGTTCCCCCTAAAGGGGTCTGCATTTTTTTAATTGTACCTTAAAAAGCTGAAGCTGCTCTCAGTAAGCAATCCTCCTTAGCACGCTAATATATTTCTTTGCTTTCAGTTTGGCCTCCTTTCTTTGACCCACAATCACTGGTCACTCACTGATGGACACTTTTCCCAAGATGTCCCATTCCCCTCAGTTGAGATTTTTTCCCAAAAGTACCTTCCCAGTCTTTGTATACAATTTCCCTTCCATGTACTCTACAATCTAGCTACACTGGCCCTCAAACAACAGTGTCTCTGTCTCCTAGCTTCCCTGGATTGCTTTAAGACAGTTCAAATTCCATCTTCTGGAGGAGTCCCTTCTCAGTCCTTCCAGCTCCTAGTACCTCTAAAATAACCCTCCATTTATAATGGACATATTGTAATGTACGTAGCTATCTGCATGTAGTCTCTTCCACTAGAATGTGTGTTCTTTTGAGAGCAGGGACTGTGTTCTTTGCCTTTCTTTATATCTTTAGTGTATAGCATATTACCTGGTACCCAACAAGTGGTCAATAAATGTGAGTAGCTCTTGGGCTGACGGCAGACAGACTCCTCAGAAGAACAGAGCAATGCTGAAATACAGAGCACTTCTGCAACTCACAGGAGGGAAATGATTAGAACTAAATCCTGAATTCTTGAACGAATCAAATGTCTCTAATCCCCAGTACAGGAGGAAAAGCGCTAGACTGAGAATCAAGAACCTTGAAACAACTGCCGCTTCTATCAGTTACTACATCCGAGACCTTCTAAAGTCCATTCCAGCTCTCAGTCTGTGATCCTAGGGTCCATTGCCGTTGTCAGGAGACTGGAAGAGGAGAGTGAAAAGCCAAGAAGAGCAGGTGGCTGGAACTCTAACTCTGAATTTCAGAAGTTAGACTAAAAGAGATTTAAAAAATAATTTCGTTGTTATTGACATCAACTTTGTTCTCTTTCCTCCATGTTCCTAAAGAAGTTAGGTGGACCAGTTGACCTGATGGTTCTCTTCCGAGAGATAGGCTGCTTATTGGTCCTCTTTTATGGCAGAGAGTGTCTTGTTTGATTCTGTTTGTATCCACAGGGTTTACCATAGTGCCTGCAATGCAGCTTAGGGGTGCTGGGACTCCCAAAATATCAGAGTACAGGGTGGCATCACCTAGAAGGAATTCACACACTCAAACCCTCTTCCAGCCAAGTGGCAAAGTTTTTTGTGATGCCAATAGAAGGGAGTGAAGTTCCTTAGGAAATTTTCAACCTGATAGGAATGCTGTTAAAGTTCATATAGAAAAAGGGGCAGGGAAAGGAATGCCAACCATGCTAATTAGCCAATAGGGTAGGATTAGGAGTGGTTAGTTTTCATGGGAATATGTAAGAAGTCCAAGGGCTGGGCTGCTTGAATGTATGGGAAAACTCAGGGAGACAACAGAGATAGCTTTATTGAGGGGACAAGATAGAAGGATTGCCAAAGCATGGTCCTTAGGCAGACACCAGAGACAGGATGCTTGGGCAGACAACCCCATTGCCTACCTGCGCTGATTGCCTTTTATCTGCGGTCAAAGATTTTCTCATTGGCGGGGGTGATTCTGGGTTGCTTTCAGAGACATGGTATTAGGGCTTTGGGGTCCAGGCCCTACCGCACCATCACCTGAATGTGAATATTCTTGGGGGTTTTTTGTTTTATTTTTTGCTTTTTGGAGGGGGGAGGGCAGGGTAATTGGGGTTAAGTGACTTGCCCAAGATCACACAGCTAATAAGCGTTTAGTGTCTGAGGTCGAATTTGAACTCAGGTCCTCCTGACTCCAGGGTGAATATTCTTACTATGATAGATAAATGCTCTATGCATATCCTCAGTAATTCAAATAATATATATCCACTGAGAAGGGAGTTGTCTTTTTAGCAACCCCAAGTTCATTTTCTTCCACAGGCAATCTAAGACCTTTAGAGTAGTACAATAATTCTGGATGACTCTATGGAATTCAAGGGTAAAGAAAAGATTCACTGAAATGTCAGGGGAGTGTGTCTTTAACATAATGAAGTTTATTTCTTTTCTAAGAGGAATCTGTGCCCTTAAGCTATAATAGTAATTATAATAACAATAATGATAATCATATAACTAGCATTTCTACAGCAGTCTGTGCAACGTACTTTACAAACATAAGGCAGGAGACTTCTCTGGGTTCCTGGAGTAAAGGCAGGCCTTTATGGGCGGCCAGTGGTTTTGTCTCTCAGTCTGTTCCTCTTCCAAGGGGAGTCCAAACAACAGGATGGCATTGGAGGGCTACACGAGTTCCCAGGGCTTCTCCTCAGGGACTCATAGGAAGAGGGAAGAATCCCGTGATTGATTTCATGATCGATTTTTCTGGCCTATTCTCAGATCGTTGAACGGGAGAAGTGAAAACTTCTCAGACTAGACTCTAAAATCTAGTAAGGCTTTTCATGGGAAACTGGCCCAAGTTCCCCTTCCCCGGAAATCACATGATTTACAAGGACTCTAAACCCAGAGTCACCCCTCTCCTCAGTGACCCCTCAGCATAAGATATGACAAATAAGGACAGAAGTGTTTTCTCAAATGTCCATTGGGAGGTCACTGTTTCCTTGTTCCAGTACTTGAGGTGGATTGTCACACTTAGATTGTACACCTGACTTCCAGCCAATGGAAGAAAAGGGTCAGAAGGGATGTGGGGGAGCATTCCACGTTAGGGCTTTATAACTTCACCATTTCCTTTTGTAAATTGCTTCTCCTCCCTGACCATTTGTCAGGAGGGTGGCCCTTTCTCCAGATTGTAATACACCATTCTTTTCTGCTTCCTACCTTGAGAAACCTCTGAGTATTATTTGGGTAAGGATTTCTGTTGCACAGTTTTGGGGGTGCACACATTGTTATGCATTTTCCATATTTACTGTGCAGTATAACAAAGGCCATTCCATTTCTGATATGCACTGCTACCCTCAGCATTTATACAGGAGCTGGAGCCTTCTTTTTTATAACAGTGGAAACAGAAAAATAGGTTATATTCAGAAGTGCCCAGAAGAAACTCTGATTATTGACAAGATGATCCAAAGACAGATGCTTTAGGGCATCATCTCCAAGATTAAAACCAGCCCATTTAAGTCCAGAATTCAAAGTTCTAGGCCTCAGGTTACATGTCGATTACAACAAACAAATGTGTAAACTATATATTCACAGAATTGCCTTCTTGCTTGTCTGCATATATAATATTCACAGAAGGACCAATAGTTGTTTTAGTCCAAGTTCTAATTTCTCTCTCAATGTCTTGCAATCTTTCTTCTAGCTTTCCTTATCAGAGGAATGAAGTAATCCAACTGTAAATTTAAATGTCTCAGAAAAATGACCCCGGGTAGAAGCACCCAGATAGAACTACCATGTCATCTGGATTTAAGAATTGATATTGTGCATCGATTTATTCAACTTGCGAAGAGGTTCTCCCTGAGAGGCCACTTGAAATAATTGTTTTTGAGAACGTGGAGTGGACCAACAAGTGAGGAGCATTCATCATCAGAGCAGCAATATGCATTTGATGAGACTGCCCGTTCAGCATCGTATTTCCAAGTCAAAAGGAAGAATGAGCACATAGATCCACAGCAATGCCCTGCAACAGTTTACTGACAAGTGCTCAGATTCCTCAGTTATACGAGGAGAAATCTCCCCCTTCAACCCTCAAGAACTGCTGCTCTCCGCACCAGGGAGGGAACAGGCTTTCCATCACTGCAGAAGGGCTGTTTCCTGGGCTCAGCTATGAAAAAATCGTTTGGGAAATATTTACCAGATATTTCTCTCTAAATGGTGCCCATGAAAAATGGGAAGTACAATACGGTAAATGAGCTAGTAACACTGAATATGACTAAAAAGGCTAACACTCCCAGTTAGGGATCTCATATACATCATCTAGCGAATGAAGCCTTGATTAGAATCCGGCATACTGGCTGCCCTGTTGATTCCAAAAGCAGGCTCTGTCTGAGGGAAGGCAGGCAGGAGGTAATGAGGTTCTCCTTTAAGAACAAACAGCTTCAGAAACTTATGTTGGTTCTTCCTTAAAAGCAAATGATTCAAAATAACTACCAGCTCTCAGACAACTAGATGGCATATTGCTCTTGTATCAAAAAAATTGGGAATCTAAATTTGATAAATTAAAGATATATTTCCTACTTCCTTCTTTGTGCTAATAATTAACAAGGTCTGATATAACAAAAGAAGAATTTTTATTTTACAAACTGTTGATAAGTTGCTTTTTTTTAATTTAGAGGGTTTTTTAAAATTTATGTTGTTATTGCTTTACCTTCCTCCTTTTTTTCTTGCCATGGCCACAAACATATTAAAATGGAGGAAGAAGCACACAATTACAATTTATTTTCTCTAAATATATGCTACTAACACAATTTTCAAAGCCCAAATGTCTTAACAGAGGATGCCTTAAAAAATTTGAGCTGCATTAAAATTACAGCTTAAAATATAATTTCTTAAAGCTCAAAGATACTAGGGATGATCCAAAATGCTTCATGAATACTCCCCCTCCACTGATTACAGGGTAACAGCTGAAACAAGTCACTAGAAATGTCCTATCAAAGGAGTCTCCAGTACTTCACCTCTACAGGTAGAGGTGGCACAAATAGAATGTTGGGCCTGGAGTCAGGAAAAACTGAGTTCAAATCCAGGGGATAATGGTGTAGTGGGAAAGGATGATCATCACACAATGACTTTACTGCTGGTCTCCCCCATTTCAGTCACTAATTATGGTTGTCCTGTATGGTTCAGGTCCTCAAGACAAGCGGCACATCAGAGGGATACTACTCAAGTAAGAAGCCCAGCCCAGAATAGGGGCGTGATGGTTATGGGATTCCAGGGAAAGGCCCTGATGGCACTTTGCTCCTTCTGACCCAAGTGCATCAGCTAGCACAAAAGACAGAAGTTAGGAGGGACTGCATTCTGGACAAAAGGGATAGGCGGCCTGCACTAAGGAAATGAACAAATTCAATGAATAACTAGTAAGTCAGATAATGAAGGCCTTAATTTTCTCACCCATAAAGTAAATGAGGTTAGACTAGATGATGGCAAAGTTCTTCTCCGTTACCTCATCCTGAGACCTCCTATGACTTCCCTGCTCAGCTCAAACATTTTATAGTTCTATAATTCTCAGAGTTCAAACCAACAATTTTCTCTGCCCCAGGAAAACATTGTAAATCAAATCTAGGGTAAGTAGCACAAAGTGTGCTCACCCACGCTTGAGGGGAGGGAGACCATAGGACCATCATGCCAAAGTAGAGAAAGAGAGGCCCTGGAACACTGACTGACCATACAGACAGAAACTCTAAGACATGGTTAGGTCTGTTGTTGGAGATAACACCGTGGGGTAGGGGTCTTTTCACATTAATCATTCTTGCCAACTGAGTGCTAAGCCCTGTTATTCTCTGATAAAGGGAAGCAAGCACTCTCAGTATCTTTTAAAGATGGCACCCTGGAGCAAAGCTCCTTTGTACCACCCTTAGTGAAGGCTTTGATGTTTATATAATTTGGCTCTCAGATTTAAGGGAAACCAATACTTTACTTTAAATAATCCTTTCTCCAATAGTTTGGAATCTTTTAGCCCTTCTGAAAGCAGAGTTGCATGGAAACAGTGAAAGAGGACTGAACATGGAATCAGGTGAGACTCTGCCACTTAATGCAGCAACACATTCGAACCCCCACTGGTAAAGAAAACAAGGTCAAGCCCCAGTCTACCACTTACTAGTTGTACATTCTTGGGTTAGTCATCAAAATTCTTTGGGACTCAGTTTCCTCATCTGTAAAATGAAAGGGTTAGACTACATGATCTTTAAAGTCCCTTACAGTTTTATGATTCTGCAATACCATTTTAAACTACCTGGGGACATGGCAGAAATATGACTTATTAAAGGGAATTCCGAGTATACTCTCAAAACAGGACACTTTTGGTCAAGGGAATATAACAATTCAAACCAGTTTAACAAACTGCTATCCAGTAGAAGCTCTTAATGTTCTGCTTTAATGAATGGATGAGAATGGTGTTAATTAGCATAAAAACATTTATCCTTCTACATCATTTCCTAGTTCCTGGAAAATATGCTGCTCTCATGTATTCCAAACATCCCTTCTGAAATTCTCTTCACATTTCTGATTTATTTATTGAACCCATAGAAAGGGCAAGGGCAGGATGGTATGACGGAAAGAGAGTTGGGTTTAAAATAAGAAGTCAGGTTACAGGCTATTGGCGGAGCCAATATGGCGGCGTAGAAGCTCCCACACAGCCACCCTAAATACCCATAAAATATGACTCTAAAAAAATTTTAGGGCTCCCAAACTCACAAAAATACAGAAAACACATCTCTCGCTGAAGGCAGCTCAGCAGGAGGGGCTCATCACAGCAGGCTGGGAAGCAAGGCCAGCCCAGCCAAAAACTGACACTGAGGCCAGGCCCCAGGGCAGATGGGAGGAGCCAAGCTGCAGTGTGAGTCTACTTGAGAGCAGATCTGCAGCACCTGGAGCAATCTCCACATCAATCAAGCCAGGAACAATAAGGATTAGAGAATGGTCAGTGAAAGAAAAGCTTTCAAGTTAAATTTTGGGAAGGAAAAGCAGTTCGGCCAATCTGCCCCCAGGGCAAAGAAGCAACAGGGAAGGGGCAGGATCTGCTGCAACCAGCAACTGCCTACACTGGGCAGCTTCAGAGCTCCTGGCCTGCCAATCACAGGGGGGCTGTGACAATTGATCAGGGCCAAGGGCTCTTGCACTGAGTGGCCTGGATCTGCATCGTGATCTTGGTTGGTGGTCCTGGGGTGCGCTTTCAGCAAGCCAAAGCTGGTGGGGGCTGCAGCACCCCCCAATGGCTCCAGTGGCTGTGAAAACCCCAGCAATTTAGGACAGAGCTTTATCCCCTGGAAGCAGAGTTCCATAGAGCTAAAAAAAAATCAACCAATTAACGTGAGGAAAAGGAAGCAAAATAAGAACAGCAATAAAACTCTAGAATCCTTTTTTTGTAGACAAAAAGGATCAAAGCATGGAACGGGAGGAAGACAACACAGTAAGAACTCCGACACCAAATGCTTCCAAGACACTTGAAGAATGCCTAGAAGCTATAGATCAACTGAAAAAGGACTTTGAAAAACAAATAAGAGAAGTGGAGGAAAAACTGGGAAGGGAAATGAGAATGATGCGAGAAA
>JAQQSW010016352.1:0-11694 GCA_028646575.1 Pseudocheirus occidentalis | reverse complement strand
TCTATCTATCTATCTATCTATCTATCTATCTATCTATCTATCTATCTATCTATCTATCTATCTGTCTGTCTGTCTATATCCATCTCTCATCTGTCTGTCTGTCTATCTATATACCTATCTATCTATCATCTATCCATCTCTCTATCTATATCTATCTCTCATCTGTCTGTCTATATATCTATCTATCTACCTATCTATATCTCTTTTTGGGATTTTTACTTTTACACTTTCTTATAGTAACCTTTATTATTTAGACAGAATGTAAACTTCCTGAGGGAGATTTGTTTCTCTTTTGACTTATGTAGTATTTAGAATGCTTGGTGTAGAAACAGAAAGACCTGGGTTTGAATAACATCTTAGACATTTACTAGCTAAGCAGATGGGACCTCTCTGAGTTTCAAGTTCCTCATCTGTTAAATGGTAATAAAAATACCCAATTTATAGGACCGGTGTGAGCATCAAACAAGATAATGTGTATTATGCTAGTTACCTTAAAATATTAGTAGCTATACTTTTTTTTTTTGCTTTTGGAGGGCAACTGGGGTTAAGTGACTTGCCCAAGGTCACATGGGAGAGGCTGGATTTGAACTCAAGTCCTCCTGACTCCAGGGCTGGTGCTCTATTCACTGCACCACCTAGCTTCCCAAAGTAGCTGTACTTGTTCATCTCATCACTATTGCATTCCCAGTCCCTTTTATAATTCTTTGTACATTGAAAGTGCTTAGTAAATGTTAATTGAGTTGAACTGGATTTAAAAAAATAGTATTTTTTTTCCAATTACATGTAAAGACAATTTTCAACATTCATTTTTATAAGATTTTGAGTTCTCAATTTTTCTCCCTCTTTCCACCCCAAGACAGCAAGCAATCTGATATAGGTTATATATGCACACTCGTGTAAAACATATTTCCACATCTGTTGCATTGTAAAAGAAGAAATAGGACAAAAAGAAACACACACACACACACACACACACACACACAAAGGGTAAATAGTCTGCTTCCATCTGCATTCAGGCTCCATAGTTCTTTCTCTGGAATTTTCCATCATGAGTCTTTTGAAATTGTCTTAGACTGTTGCATTGCTGAAAAGAGCTAAGTCAGTCATAGCTGATCATCTCATAATGTTGCTGTTACTGTATACAATGTTTTCCTGGTTCTGCTCACTTCACTCAGCATCACGAACTGAATTTTTAAAAACTCTGTGTTTTAATTTGTGAAATTAGACTACACAACCTCTAAGGCCTAAGATTCAAGCTCAAGAGCAATTTTTTACTTAGGATGACTGTAGGGTTAATGGAATATAAGATCTCCTCCATTAATAGGCCTGTGTGATCATGTGTCTCCTTTCTCTGTGGAACAGGAGCCATGTTCCCAGGTCTAAAGGTACTTAGGTATTTCAATCACAGATGTCTTGCTGTTTGAACTTTGGCTCAGTTACATCCTGAGTCACATAGAGCCGATACAGAGATTTATATTGCCTTGGGGGAGGAACTTGCTTACTGGGAGGCTTACTTGCAGGAAAGGTACTGGGCCAATTAGGCACTGAGTCACCTGAGCTGTGATGCCTTCTAACCCTGAGCCTATTAGTTGAAAACTACATATCCTGGGAGGTTTGTATTTTATTTTGGGGCTCACCCATAGGAAGAATGTGTCTTTGGAATCTGACCAGATGAGACTCTGGGTAGCTGTTGTTAAGGAGCCCATTGACTTTCAGAACTCAGACGTTGGCACTCCCTGGTCTGGGGATTATGTATCTATTATTTCGTTTAGACAATTGGAACCCTGTCTATTGGATCTCCGTGCTAATTTCTTTGTTTCTCCTCTTGTATCTTCTCCACGTTCAGGGTGCTGAACTAGTGAATGACTTATATATGTTTAATTAAGGTAAGATTGTTGACTCCTTTGAAGCTGTCTTTCTTTTAGACAATCAGATTAAAAAAACCTGTGCTAGCAGACCATCCTGGGTATGCTAGGGTGCTCACTAATATAATCACATGCTCTGGATAGATTTTAGGGGGTCTTGAATTTGCATGGAAATACAATCGCATTTTATTTTCATCAACCTTTGGTTCTCTTTGTAATCCTATGTATTTTATGCATTTAAGAACATTATTCTAAGAAGTCCATAGTCTTCACCAGGTTCCATGTCTAATGTAGTAGATATGAGGTATTTTCTGCTTTTCTCTATTACAAAAAAAAATGCTTAGACCACAAGAGACTCATAGTCATGGATTGACAAATACTTTAAACATTAAAAGAGTAATTAATAATTTCTATTATACTTCCCAGTAAGAATCCTGGGAAACTTAACAGACTAATAAATAGATATTACATTTTTACCCAAGCCTGTGCAGTCTAGATTTCCTAGCAAGCTGGGGCATGGCTTGGTCTCCTAGTGGTGCTGGTAGTCTCTCCTCTAAGAAGTCATGACAGAGATCATCTCCTCCTAGACAATGAGCACTTGGACCCAGTAGTCTTCAAACTCTCAAGATCCCAAGGTAGATACCCAAGAACATCTACTGAAGGATCCCACTTCATTCACCTCTGTTCAGGGAAGGAAACCCAAAGCAGATGAGGCTGCCAGAAGCTTGAGGTCTGATCTTGGGTCAGCACAGGTGTGCTATGTGCATGCAGCTGCCATAGCTGCTACTGAGGAAGTGGAGGGGGAAGTAAATCTCTCTGCCCTCAAAAGGATCCGAAGGATACCAGATGAGGACCTTTCCTCTTTGCTTAGAAAATTGAAGCCATTTTCCATGAGTTTCCTCTTTTTCTTGTTCCTATCCCTGGACATCATTATCCACTCTCCTTTCTTTCTTTTTTAAATTTAAATTTTATGTTTATTTTTAGTTTACAACATTCATTTCCACAAGATTTTGAGTTACAAATTTTCTCCCCATCTTTCCCCTACCCACCACCCCAAAACAGTGATCCCACTGAATACCCCTTCCCCCAATCTGCTCTTTCCTACATCCTCCCCCATACCCCCTCTGACTTTCTGGTAGGGTGAGATGGATCTCCATATTCCAGTGCCTGTATATCTTATTTCCTCATTGCATGTAATAATAACAACAACAACAACAACAACAACAATAATAATGATAATAATTTTTAAAAACATTTGATTTTAAAACTTTAAATTCCAGATTCTTTCCCTTCTTCCCTCATCACCTACCCTTACTGGGAAGATAAGCAATTCAATATAGGATGTACATGTGTAGTTATGCAAAATATTTCCATAGTGGGTATATTGTGAAAGACTGACTATATGTTCCTCTTTCCTATCATGTCCCTCACTTGTTTTATTTTCTACTTTGACCTTGTCCCTTTTCAAAAGCATGTTTCTACCCTCCCTCCTATCTGCCCTCTTTTCTATCATGCCCCCTCTTATCCTCTTCCTTCCTACTTTCCTGTAGGGTAAGATACCCAATTTAATGTGTATGTTATTCCCTCCTTAACCTGAATTCAATGAGACTAAGGTTGACCCATTCCCTTTTGACTTTCTGTTCTTCCCCTCCATTGTGACAGTTTTTCCTTGCCTCTTTTATATGAGATAATTTACCCTATTTTGTCTCTCCCTGTCTCCTCTCATTATATTCCTCTCTCACCTCTTAATTTTATTTTTTAAATATCATCCCTTCCTATTCAATTGATCTTGTGACCTCTGTCTATGTATACCTGTCTATGTACACATATATACACACACTCACATATATATTCACACACACATATACTCTCCTATATAGACATACATACACACACATACATGTATACATTTATATTCCTTTCAACTATCCTCATACTGAGAAAAATTTCAAAAGTTACAATAGGCATGTAAATAGTTCAACTTCGATAAGTTCCTTATGATTTCTTTCCCCTGTTTACCTTCTCATGCTTCTCTTGCTTCTTCTATTTGAATGTCAAATTGTCTATTCAACTCTGTTTTTTTCATCAAGAATGCTTGAAAGTCCTCTATTTCATTGAATGACCATATTTTCCCCTGAAATATTATACTAAGTTTTTCTGGGTAGGTGATTCTTGGTTTTAATCCTAGCTACTTTGACCTCTGGAATACCAAGCCCTTTGATCTCCTAATGTAGAAGCTGCTAGATCTTGTGCTATCCTGACTGTGTTCCATAATATTCAAATTGTTTCTTCTTTGCTACTGGTAATATTTTCTCCTTGATCTGGGAACTTTGAAACCTGGCTATAATATTCCTAGGAGTTTTCTTTTTGGGATCTTTTTCAAGAGGTGATTGGTGAATTCTTTCAAGTTCTATTTTGCCCTCTGGTTATTAAATATCAGGGCAATTTTCCTTGAGAATTTCTTGAAAGATGATGTCTAGATTTTTATTTTGATCATGGCTTTCAGATTGTCCAATAATTTTTAAATGATCTCTCCTGGATCTATTTTCCAGGTCAGTGTTTTTTCCAATGAGATATTTCGCATTACCTTTTTTCCATTTGTTTGGATCTGTTTTATAGTATCTTTATTTATCATAAAGTTATTAGCTTCCATTTGCTCCAATCTAATTCTGAAGGAATTATTCTCTTCAGGGAGATTTTGAAATTCTTTTTCCATCTGGCAAATTTGGCCTTTTGAGGCATTCTTCTTCTCATTGGTTTTTTGGGTCTCTTTTGCCATTTGAGAATCTATTTTTAAGGTGTTGTTTTCTTCAGTCAGGTTATTGACTCTCTTTTCATGATTTTCTTGCATCATTCTCATTTCTCTTCCCAATTTTTCTTCCACTTCTCTTACTTGATTTTCAAAATCTTTCTTGAGCTCCTCTGTTCATATTTTTCTTGGAAGCTTTTAGTGCAGGAGTTCTGACTGTGTTGTCTTCCTCCTGTTCCATGCTTTGATCCTTTTTGTCCCCCCAAAAGAATCTAAGGTTTGATTGCTGTGCTTGCTTTGCTTCCTTTGCTTGCTCATGTTGCCACCCAATTACTTTGAGCTCTTTGCCACAGTAGAACTCTGCTTCCAGAGAGAAGAGCTTTGTCTCAGATCACTGGGGTTTTCACAGCTGCTGGACCTATTAGTTGGGTGCCATCTCTGCTGCCTCCATAAGCTCTGGCTCACTAGTCACACAACCCAGGACCACCACCCAAGACCATGATCCAGATCCAGGCAGGTGAAAGCAAGAGCAATTACCCTCTGAGTGGTTGTTTCGTTCTCCTACCATCTGAAGGCCAGGAGCTTTAAGCAACCATGTGAAGGTGGCTGTACAGCTGCTGCATCTCCACTGCTTCTTTCTCCAGGGGCAGAGGCTGGACTATGCTCCTCTTCCTCCTCAGTTTCAAGAGTTCCACACTGACCTTTTACTTTGCCTTTGGCATTTATGGGTTGATACTTCTGGAAACCACCACAGCTGCTGGTGATCCATTCTCTCAAAGTCCACTCTAGCCACTGCTGGTTGGGGTCACCCTGGGGCTAAAACTGAGGTTTCATGTGGGGCTTGGCTTGGTTCCCATAACACTGTGATGGACTCTTCCTGACAGCCTGCTGGGCTGCCTTCAGTGGGAGATTTGTTTTTCTCTGTCACTTTGTGGGTTCTGTAGCTCTCAAATTTGTTTAGAGTCATATTTTATAGGTATTTGAGGTGGTTATGGGGGGAGCTCATGGAGTTTTCCTGCTTCTACACTGCCATCTTGGCTCTGCCCCCTCCATCTTTCAGTCTCTTTTCTATTGTCAGAGATAATCAGGTGGTACTTTTTCTTCCTGAGGTCAAACTTTTACATGTGACCTTTAATTCCATCCCTTCCTATCTTCTTCATTGGATCCTTCCATCTCACACAATTATACACCCTCTTTTTTCTAATCCTCAATGTTTCCTTATCTTCTGACTCCTTTCTATTGCCCTCCAACATTCATTCATTCAGTAAACACTAATTAAGTGACTACTATATGCTAACTAGGCTAAGTGCTGAAGTTATACAAAGAGGCAAAAGATAGTTCCTGACCCTAAGGAGCTTATATTCTAATGGTGGAGACAACATGAAATCAAATATAAAAAAAGCAAACCGGGGCGGCTAGGTGGCGCAGTGAGTAGAGCACCAGCCCTGGAGTCAGGAGTACCTGAGTTCAAATCCGGCCTCAGACACTTAACACAAAAACTAGCCGTGTGACCTTGGGCAAGTCACTTAACCCCAACTGCCCTCCAAAAAGCAAAAAAAAAAAAGCAAACTATATACAGGATAAATAAGACATAAACAAGGGAATGTACTGGAATTAAGTGGAGTTAGGGGACATTTAGTGGGACTTAAGGTTAGCAGCTGGAATGGAGGAGGGAGAGTGTTCCAGGCATGAGGGGCAGCAAAAGACAATGCCAAGAGTCAAGAGAGGGAGTGTCTTGTTTGTGGAACAGCCATGAGGCCAGTGTCACTGGACTGAATAACATATGTTGAGGAATAATGTGTAAGAACACTGGAAAGGTAGGTATGATTGAGTTCAGGTATGAAGGTCTTTGAATGTCAAGTAAAGCATTTTGTATTTAGTCTTGGAGATAATAGGTAGCTATTGAAGTTTCTTGAGTAGGGAAAGTGACATGATCAGACCTACATTTTAGGAAAACCACTTTAATGACTGAATGGAAGATAGATTGGAGTGGGGAGAGACATGAAGCAGACTGATCCACCAGCAGACTATAATCAAGCCATGAGGTGGTGATGGCCTATACTAGATTGGCTGAAGTGTTAGTGGAAAGAAGGGGACCAATTCTCTCCCATTCTTCAAAGAAATTTTCATTAGACCTTATCTTCCCCTCAAACTATCATGCTATATCTCTTCTCCTATTTTTTAGTTAAAGTTCTAGAAAAGTGGTCTACACTTTCTTTCTTTTCATTCACTTGTCAGTTTCCTGCAATTTGACTTCTAGGCACATCGTTCAACTAAAACTATTCTCTCTGAAGTTATCAAGGTTCTCTTAATTGTCCGTGGCCTTTTCTTAGTCTTCAGTTTTTTTGATCTTGCAGTTTTTGACTCTGTTGACTATCCTCTTCTCCTGAATATTCTCTTTTCCCTGGGTTTTTGTGAACCTATTTTTTCCTGGTTTTCCTCCTACCCTTCTGACCATTCCTTCTTAGTATCTTCTGCTGTATCATCATCCAGGTCGTGGTTTCTATGGGTATGCATCTAGGTTCTGTCCTGAGAATTCTCTTCTCTCTCTTATAGTGACTCTTCTCCCTCAGTGACCTCATCAACTTCCATGGGTTTAATTATCTTCTCTATGCAGATGACTCACTGATTTTGTATGTATGCAAATATATATGTACACACTGAGATGTATAGGTTTAGGTATATTTGTATGTATGTATATATACAAACATATATATATGTATGTATATATTAACACATGTGTAATATGTATTAAGGGCAGCCAGGTTGTACAGTGGATAGAGTGCCATGCCTGGAGTCAAGAAGACTCATCTTCCTGAATTAAAATATGGCCTCAGACACTTACCAGCTGTGTGACCCTGGGCAAGTCATTTAGCTTTGCCTCAGTTTCCTCATTTATAAAATGAGCTGGAGAAGGAAATGGCAAACCCCCAAGTATCTCTTCCAAGAAAACACCAAATAGGGTCATGAAGAGTCAGACAAGACTGAGCAAAGTTACAAAATAATTATTCAGTTGCTCAACATGGCCTTTTCTACCTCCACACCATACCTTTCAGCTATGCCCTTCTTATAACTTCCACATTTACCATCTTTTCAGACTTCACTTCAGATGAGTGTACATCACCCATCAGGGGTTGGCAAACTGTGAATTGTAGGTCAGATTCAGTGTCTCCTAATCAGTCCCCCAACCTCAAATGTCTTTTAGTTTAGCTCATTTTTCACATAGATGCTAAAATGACTTTCCTTCAGGGGAATAATAATAATATAAAATAAATAAAAATAAATACATTTTAAGGTTTGGTGAGTGCTTTACAAATATATCATTTAAACTCTGAGAGGTAGTTATTTTTAATATTCTCATTTTATAGATGAGGAAACTGAGGCAGAGAGAGGTTAAGTGACTTGCTCAGGGTAACACAGCTAGCAAGTGTGTGAGACTGGATTGCATTCAGTTCTCCCTGAATCCAGAGTCAGTGTTCTTGCAGGGAAAATTCCTTATTATTTATTAATAATTTGAATCTATCCTTGTATGGCTAGATATTATAGGTTGTACTAATCCCAGAGACCCTTTGGGGAGCTGATGATTGCTACAAGGAATGCTTGGATTGGAACTTCACCTAAAAGCTTGTGTTTTGACTTCACCCAAATTTTATTGTATGCTTAGACTTACCTACATCTCAAGTAACCCATGTGGCCTTATCTGGGAACTGCCTAGATGCAACTGATTGTGTTCTTGTACCCACACTCGAACTGTACATAATGTAAAACTTACAGAGGTTCAGGGAAGCCAGCTGCATCTTTTTCCTGACCCTCCCCTTTGCCAAATGATTTAATAAAATTCTTTCTATTAACTTTTTTTTTGTTTTTTGGAGGGCAGTTGGGGTTAAGTAACTTGCCCAAGGTCACACAGCTAGTTTTTTGTGTTAAGTGTCTGAGGCCAGATTTGAACTCAGGTACTCCTGACTCCAGGGCCGGTGCTCTATTCACTGCGCCACCTAGCCACCCCTTTCTATTAACCTTTTTAGGTTTGGGGTTTGTTCTTAGCCAACACTCTGTCCAACCTTAGTGGCTGATGTTACTCCTCCACTCAATAAACTGTTGTCTCCATTGTAGAATCTAAACTTCTTCGTTGTACTTTTAAAGCCCTTTACAGTCTAGCCCCAACCTTTTATTTAAAAAAATTTTTTTAACCCAATATTCCATTTCCTCTTCTCTGTACTTTTGTATTGGTTATCCCCATGCATTCCTCACAGAATCTTGCAATTCCTTTAAGATGAAGTTCAAGCACCATCATCATCTGCATGAAATTCTTCTTGGCTCTCCCAACAATTAGTACTCTCCCGCCCTAACTACTTTTTATTTATCATATTTATTCTGTGTATATGTATTTTGCTTATAATTATATGTGTATATGTTGTTTTCCTCACTATATTATAAGGTCCTTGAAAGCAAGAAATATTTCGTTTTCTTGCCTTTATATCCCTAGCACTATCACTGTGCTCAACACATATTAAGTGCTTAATTAATGCTTCTAGATTGATTCATTCTCATTCTATTTACTCCATATTGTAACAATTAAACAGTGGGTTATGGGAACATTTTTGCTAGTTCACAGATACATTGCAGTGATCCAGATATATTACAATGATCACAAATATATTACAGTGATCCAGACAAGAATTTAAGTTAATTTCAGATGACATACAGTACACCAAATCAGAACATCATGAAATTAAATTTTTTTTTCTTTTTGCGGTGGCTAGGTGGTACAGTGAGTAGAGCACCAGCCCTGGAGTCAGGAGGACCTGAGTTCAAATCCGGCCTCAGACACTGAACACAAAAACTAGCCATGTGACCTTGGGTAAATCACTCAACCCCAATTGCCCTCCAAAAAGCAATTAAAAAAAACTTTTTGGAGGCAGAAGACAGAGCAGTTGGAGTTGAGTGACTTGTCCAAGGTCACATGGCTCATGTTAAATGTCTGAGGCTGGATTAGAACTCAAGGTCCTCCTGACTCCAGAGCTAGTTCTCTATTCAATGCACCACCTAACTGTCCCAAATTTAATGATTTTCAATGAGACAGAATTAACAACTTCCTGAGTCATCTCATTTTACCTTGTGAGAAAAATTTTCTATTTCTTCTTCAAGCCTAAATTTATTTTTATTATATCAGACATTTCCTCAAGCCTAAATTTATTTTTATTATATCAGACATAGATCTGTCTCTGTAATAATTCCCAATTTTCCTGCTCCTATTCATCTTTTCTCATTAAGAGATAAAAAGATCATTCTACTGCTGTCATATAAACATACTTATTTCCATTGCTAGATACTAGCTATGAGCAGGAGCTATGCACAGTTGAAGTTTGTTTAGATTTGAAGAACAAGTTGGATAGGGGTTAGTCAAAAATATGAAGATTCAGAAGCAAGTTGGTACAATTTTTAAATGAGTCAAATTGGAAAAATATATATTTTTACTGAATTCAAGCCTGTTTTTATGCCTTATTTCTTTGACTTTAGACAAGGAGTCTTAACCTTTTTTTGCATCATAGACCCCTTCAGCATTCTGGTGAAGCCTATGGACCCCTTCTCTGAATAATGTTTTTAAATGTATGAAGTAAAATGCAAAGATTACAAAAGAAACCAATTATATTGAAATACACATTTGGTGTGGGCTGAACATGAGAGTGTGGGAATGATGAGACATGAGCCAGGTGGGAAGTTGTCTAGGCAGTCTATTTATTTATCTGAGGGTAAGCGTTTATATGCGTTTATATGCGTTTATAAGCGTTTATATCAGCAAAAGTGATTACATCTGGTATTTTACCTCCTAATACTTTATTACACTGTGTACATGTGTGATCACTTCTTGGTAATCACACCCTGTTCCCTTGCTAATCAAGGAAAGATGGTGAGCCAATCACTCTGAGCAACAATGAGCCTCACAAAGAACAGGGCCTAGGGAAATCCTGACCCAAACTCTACCCATGACTGGACTGGCTCAGTGCCAACCCTCTATAGCACATATTAAAATATTTTTAAAAATCTGACAGAACTAGGTTAAGAACTCTGTGCCTTTGACCAAAGGTTTTGGCAAACTACAACTGAGGATCAAATTCAGCCCCATCTCTGTTTTTTATATCACCTTGTGAGCTAAGAATAGCTTTTATATTTTAAAAGCACAATAGGAATTTTACTTGAAAATGTAAAAACCGGAGAGGCCAAGGTGGAAGACAAAGGCTTACCTGAACACTCCCAATTCCTCTTCAAGCAACTTTAAAGTAATATCTCAAAGTGAATTCTAGACTGACAGAACCAATAAAATTTTGTTGGTTAAAACAAATTTTTCCAACCCAAAACAATTTAGGTCAATAGGAAAATTCTGTCTCAGTGGGGTGAGGGTGGAATGTAGCTCAGCACAGGGTTGGTCAGGGAAGGCTACCCCTGGCAAGCCAGAAACAGACCTTAGGGATTGTGGTGACTGAATTGGCAGCACCAGCTTCCAGAGGTCTCAGCCCACAAATGACAAGGGGGTTGGACAGAAGGAGATTATAGGGGACCCTTTGCTGGCACTGGGTGCAGGACTCTGCTGCACTAACCATAGATGGTTCTGGGTTGTCGTCTAAGGATGAGGAGGAGCACTAGAATATGGCTGCAAGGAGCAGGGACTGAAGTCTCACTTCCAGGGTGGAAAAGAGTGCTTGTGGGAAAAGAGTCCCAGACTGGAGCACAGACCAGGAGAGTAGTGACCATACCTCTCCTTAGGTCATACCACCTTGGAAGAATGTAAAACTTACAGACCTCCATGTTACAGTTTTTGGGGGTCAGGCTGTATAGGTTTCACCTATACCCTTCCTCAACAGGCTTCGGGTGTCCCCAGCTCCCGGCTTCCGCTTTCTCCAGGAGAGACAGCTGCACAGAAAACTTAAGACACAGGGCTTGCTTCTTGCTACTTTCTCTTAGGCTTGGCGTGGCTGGAACTCCCTCTCATTCTCTAAGCTTGGCGTGGGACTGGAACTCTTCTTCAGAACACAACACTTGCTTCTAGCTCTCTAAGCTTGGCGTGACTGGACTTTCTTC
>JAQQSW010016351.1:0-11694 GCA_028646575.1 Pseudocheirus occidentalis | reverse complement strand
CTCACAAAAATGTGTCGCCCTTGGACACAAAGGTATTCCCCAAAACAGTTTGGATAACAGGCACAATTACCCAGAAAACACCTCAAAGCACATCTATCAGAGGTGGCATCTTCACCAAAAAAAAAAAAAAAGAACAACACATAGTATGGAGGGAGAGCAAAAGAACACTGTGCTGGAAATCAGAAGACCTCAAAGAACTTGCTGTTTCATGGTGAAGGCACTCTACCTCAGTCGTTATTGTTCAGCCCATCTGACTCTGTGATCCCCTTTGGGTTTTCTTGACAAAGATACTGGAATGGTTTGCCATTTCCTTCTCCAGCTCATTTTACAGATGAGGAAACTGAGGCAAACAGGGTTAAATGACTTGTTCGGGATCACACAACTAGTAAGTGTCTGAGGCCAGATTTGTACTTGGGAAGAAGAGTCTCCCTGATGCTAGGCCTGGCATTCTATTCACTGTGCCACCTAGTTACCTCAATTACTCATTAATAAAAGAGGGGTGAAAACCCATCTCTCATCTACCTCATGGGATTGTTGTATATAAACACATCATGAGTGTGAAAGTGCTCCCTAGAGAAATATGATTTAATTACTTAGTTATGTTTTTCTTACATATATTCTTAACTACTTCTCATTTGTTACATACTCAAGTAGGCTATAAAGTTCTTGACAAAGGTATTACAGTTGCAAATTTTCTTTGTATCTCCCTGCAGTAAAAATTATTCAGCTTGTTTAAATTAAATTTAATCCAACAAATGCTAGAGAACAACTAAGATATATGGTCCCTATGCTCTCAAAACTTGAAACCTTATGGGTATAAGAAATGGGCAAATTGGGGCGGCTAGGTAGTGCAGTGAATAGAGCACTGGTCCTGAAGTCAGGAGGACCTGAGTTCAAATCTGGCCTCAGACACTTAACACTTACTAGCTGTGAGACCTTGGGCAAGTCACTTAACCCCAAATGCCCTGCCTTCCCCCTCCAAAAAGTAAAATAAAGGGGCGGGGCATTCTTCTGGTAGAGAGAAGGTACGGTCTCCCTCTTGTGTTATACCCCTTCTGCCTTCAGTGTCTGCCTTTCTCTCCCCAGGTACCCAGGGTTCCTTCTAGTCAGCCTCTCCTGCACACACTTGGAGCTATTCACATTCTAAGTGTCTTCATCTGTAAAATAAAAAATAAAATATTGGACTGGGTGACCTCTGAGGTTCCTTCATCCTTTAGGTCTGTGACTTTATGATTCTTCTGGCAAAACTTCCTCTCAAATTCTTCACTCAGAGGTAGGGAAAAATGACTGATAAAGTATTGTTCCCCCCCAAGGGGGATTGTCACTTTATAGGGATCAAAGCCTTAAACTAAGAGGACAAAGTAACAGTGTGCTCGAGGTCCTTTCAGACGTGCTGCTTCTGTGTTTTACATAAGTGCACCTGCATAGCCTATATCTGATCTCTTGCCGTCCCAGAGAAGGGAGAGGGGAAGAAGGGACAGAATTTGGAAGTCAAAACTTTAAATAAAAATGCTGAAGAATCAGGGGGAAAAACAAGCATCATTTCTACTTTTTGTAGCATGATCTCTTCCTTTCTCTCTCCTAACACTGTCCTCTCTCTGCAGCAGGATCTCATCACCTCTCCTACGGGTACTATTGACAGCCTGATGGTTGGAATAGATGTTCTTTGTTTGGCTTTTAAAGTCCTTCTTAGCTTGGCGCTTCGTACCTTTCCAGTGTTCTCACACCTCACTCCCCTTCACCTTCTCTGAGACGGATGTTGGCTTCCTTGTTGTTTCTCATGCACTCGCTCCAGCTTTTGCCTCCCCCCACTTCTCTCCCTCTTCATCTCCACCTTCTAGCTTCCCTGGCTTCCGGCAGGACTCAGCTGAAGTCCAATCTTCTGCAAAAAGCCTCGGCCAGTCCTCTTTAACCTCACTGCCTGCCCCAATTCACCCTGCATATACCTTTCTGTATATGGTTGTTTGCACATTGTCTCCACCATTAGACTATGAACTCCTAAGAGCAACAGGGACTGGGTTGAGGGTTGTTTTTATTTCATTTTATTTTTTTTTATTTCTCTGTATCCTTGGTCTTTAGTACAACTAGCACAGTGCCTGGTACTTTAATTGTTGTTGTTCAGTCTTTTTTCAGTCGTGTCTACTTCTTCATGATCCCATTTGAAGTTGTCTTGGAAAAGATACTGAATTGCTTTGCCATGTCCCTCTCCAGCTCATTTGACAGAGGAGGAAACACTGAGACAGAGTTAAGTGACTCACCCAAAGTCATATAACTACTAAGTGTCTGAGGCTGTCTTTGAATTCAGGTCTTCCTGAATTCTAGACCCAGCACTCTATCCGTTATGCCACCTAATTGCCCTGTCCCTGTCACTTAGTAAGCACTTAATAAATTGATTTGATATTAGAGCATACAATAGTCATATGGATTTATTGATCAATCATAATTCAAAAACGGCCCCAGAGTCACATCTCTCTGATTACTGCTTGGCACAGTGCTTATTCATTCAAGAAGTGAACATGCTGAAATTCTTTAACATAATCTGCCCCAGGGAGGATCAACTTTAAGAGAAGTATGACAGGTCTAGGAGAAAACTTAAGAGATTATCCAGTCTATCACCAAAGCAATTAAAGGAATTATCCAAGGTTATACAAGCAATAAATTACACAAGGAGGATCTGAATCCAGAGTTTCTGACACCAAATCCATTGTGATTTCCACAACAGAATACTACTGCTAAGTACCAAATTAGGGACCAATAAGTTGTTATCCTGTAAAAACTTGCTAAGGACTACCAAAAGGTCTCTAGACTGAGGGCTAAAAAAACACTATTCCAACAGTGTAATTTTCCAATAATTATAGAATGACTTTTTCTTTTTTTCACCTTCCCAGTCATTTGAAATCCCATTGTGTCAGAGATTCTTCCACCTACCCATAAGGTTGTCTTAGGTCCAGAGCATCCTTAGACCTTGGACAGAGGACCCTAGGAGTCAGAGAAGGATGTGTGCTTTTAAGAGACACCCATATTCACCTGAATAATGTAGAAGGGCTGTACACCTTCTTTGCTCAAGGTCAAAAGACGACGAATTAGCCAACACACTTGACACTTCAGCTTTGGTGGTAAGATGAGAAAGAAGAGGTCTCCCAGTATACTCAAGGTTTGTTCAGCCACCTGTCCCCAGGGAAACAATACCAACAACCTTAGCTAAGAGGTTTAGGAGAGTGTAGTGCCCATAAGTCAAAAAGAATTTTCCCCATAACCTGTGGGCAGATAACCATTTCTAGGGTTTCCCTAGGTTGTTGGCAAGCAAGAGATAATATTGTGTACCTCTAGAATGTACTGTTTCTTTAAGAAATACCATTTTTTCTTGTCTCCTGACTGGTGACTCCCTGGAATGATACTCAGTGACTTTGGCCAACAATGGGGATGAGGTAGCAGAAGGAGGAAGGGAGAGAAGAAGGGCACTTATCCTTTTGGTGCCCTTTGAAAAGGAAAGGAAAGGAAAGGGTTGGGAAGGAGCCATTATCATCAACTGGAAACTTAGCTGAGTGTCTTGACAAGGGAAGAGTTTATTCAGTTTGCTAATGGGAAACTATATCACTGCACCCTTGCCATAGACAACTACCCCACAGGTACTGGACATTGTGCTCCCCAGGTCCCATCCATTATATCAGCCAATTCCTCCCCTACCTTGCCCTTGCTCTTCAGGGGCCAGCGATTAAAAAGCACTCGGAGCGTCAAGCAGGCCTTAAAGGACAATGCTTCCTTTGTGATATCCATGGCCTCTTCACCATCATTGCCCAGAGAAATGTGCTTTAGGGCATTAATGGCCAATCCACTGATCACTGCATGGGAAATTCAGAGCTGGTATTGAACCCACATCAATCCCGTGGCTGTCACTGTACTAGAAGTGAATCATATGCTCTTTATATCCCTACTCCTTCTCCAGAGGGTCTCCAAAGGGACATTAGTTATATCCCAGTTTCTAGATATAGCCCATTATATCTATAAATTGGTTTGGCTCCAGGTATCTAGGGTCCTGCCAAGCACTAGGCCTGGCTTCTCATAAAGCAAGGGTAGAGAGGCTGCAAGACTGAAGCTACAACTGCCATGCTCTTCTCTCCATTTTCTTCCCTGTCTTGCTTTCTACCCACCCCATTATCCATC
This sequence comes from Pseudocheirus occidentalis, assembly GCA_028646575.1. Taxonomy (NCBI): domain Eukaryota; kingdom Metazoa; phylum Chordata; class Mammalia; order Diprotodontia; family Pseudocheiridae; genus Pseudocheirus; species Pseudocheirus occidentalis. The sequence continues at coordinate 7,530 of JAQQSW010016351.1, read as the reverse complement.
CCTTACCCCAACAAAGGTCCTCACCATCACATAATCCCAGTCTTTCTTCTTGAGTCTGGGCTTTTCTCAGAAGGGGTAGGATATAGGTCCATGTAGCACCAAGGTAGGGTACCATACCTAGATATGAGGAGGATGAAAAGGGGTATTTCTATCTCAGGATAAGAAGGTGACACCTAATCAATTTACTAGATATGTGACCATGGAAGAATCACTTAACCTTCCTAGGCCATCTCTAAAAAGCCGTCTATTAAACAAAGGAGTTGAACAAGATTTGAGATCAATTTGAGATCTGGGATCCTATAATGATCTAGTTTCCCATTGACAGTGGAAAGCCACAGGGATAGTTGAGGTTCTAGCTTTATCATTTCTCACTTGGCTGTACTACTTTGGAACTTTTCAACTTCTTTACTGGCCCCAGGAAGTTCATTATTATATCCTCATTCTTGGTACTTCACCTCATATCTACTCTTACCTCTCTGATTAGAGGGTGGGACCATGTATGAATTCCAAACTTCCATTTGATCTGAGGGTCTTCCCCTCCCACTTTGTTGGGGGTTTTGTTTATTTTTTAGTAAAGGGGTCATCCCTTGACTCACTTATTAAACAAGCTTATTCACTAAATGGGCATTGCCTCAAGAAAATGAGAACTCAAAAAGACCTTAGCTTTAAAAGGCCAAAGTCTCTCATTGCATTGTGTGTCATCTCTGGTTGTCCTGATTTATATCTGGCCACTGGACTCAGATGGCTTTGGAGGAGAAAATGAGGTTGCATAGCCCTCCCTCACTCAAATACAATTCAATTGAAAGTCATGTCATTATCTCCCTGATGTCATGATGGTCCTCTTGGAAAATGAAGGACAAACCATAAACCCTGTGTTTTCATCTTTCTTGTGTGTTTTATCTCCCTCAATTAGATCATAAGATCCTTGAAGACAGAAGTTGTTTTTTTTTTGTTTTCATATCCTTAACATTTAGCACACTGCTTGTCAAGTAGTAGGCACTTAATAAATGTTGATTGATTGATATTTCTTAGCTCTACCAATAATATCTTGGGCCATAGGAAAGCCCTTTCCCTTTGGGCTTGAATTTCTCTATTTGCAAAATGGGAATGAAAATACCTGGCTTACCCATCTCACTGGGTTGCCAAGAAGGCCACATGAGATGACCGCAGTAGTGGTGCCCATATGATGAGGTATTATCATCTCCTGAGATCTGTCCCTTAAGGGCACAAAAGTTGCCATGCTCTTGGGGATCAATAGGAAAGTATTTGCTATGGCCTCCCTGGGTATCTGAGATTTATATGTGGGTTTGGAGGTGGGAGGAGATTTGTCCTTCAGTCAGTGCTGGAGGCCTACTGCTGTTCCACTGATTTCCCTGACTTCCATACAAAGGACCAACCATGGTCCTGGGACTGAGGAAGCTCCGGTGCCTAGACCAATCATTCCACTGGAGCAAGGGACACCTTTCCAGCTTCTACTACTCTCCCAAACTTGTTTATTTCAATAAGTAGACCTCCTACCTTCACCAGTTCATGAAATCCTGTAGCACTGGCCTAGTTGCTTAGTCAAGTCTTAAGCTGTCTTCTTCCTGATTTGGTTAGCCCAGAAAGCATGAAGATTCATACACCCTATAAACCAGGGACTGGATTCACCCTCTAGCCTCTCCCCTTACTTCTTTAATGGGGACAGGAATGGGAATAAAATGACTTCCAGCTATCCCTAGAATGTCCTGTCTTCATGGACTTGAGGTCTCTTTTTGTTCTGTTTCAGAGGCGCTTCAAACCCAGCCTGTCCCAAAGGGCCCCATCCTATCATCATTGGGTAATGCTTTTGAGTGGAATCCAATTGAATTGTGGAAAATGGCCCTACTATTTAGTAAGACTGATGTGCTCTGCCTTTCTGTCTTCTCTCTTCCCTAAGTCCTTCTTATTTTATTGTTGTGGTGGTTGAACATATGATTTTCTGGAGACAGGAAACTCCTGAGAATTCAGCTCTTCAAGTGCTCTGAAACTTACAGTGTCTGAGGGATGTCCAGGGACATTAAAAAATTAAGTAACTTTTCCAATGTCACAAAGCCAGTGAGTGTCAAGGGCAGGACTTGGGCCAAGTGTCCCTGATTCTGAGGCTGATTCTCTATATACTACATTGGACTGCGTTTCATTTCCTCCTTCCTTATGTTCTCCATCAAAATTCCCCATTTCATACTACCTTGTAAAAAGACTACAGGCAGGTCCTTTCTTCCCTCCTTTAATCCTCTGAGTTGGGGTGGGATTGCTCCAACCAACCCCCTGCCAACACTTCTAACACCCTATCTCCTATGAGTTTTAGTCTTCTCAATCCCCTTCAACTCTCTGCTCGATTTTTGGCGTGTCCTTAGATTAAGACCTCAATTACTCAAGCTCGTCAGGGAATTAGAAAAATTATGAGGTAGACTGAGGGACTCATTCCTCCATCTTCCTTCTGTCCCTAATCCAAATGCTCTTCTCTCTCATACCCATTCCTACCTTGATAAAGGATGACTTTCGCCATAGTTCGAAGAAGATTTGGCTGGGGCACGTTGTACTCCTTCATTCGGTCCCAAAAATTAGTAATGACGACTTTTGGGCTATGGGCTTCTAAAGCTAGTAGGACAGCAGCAGCACTTTCCTCCTGCACTTCCCTTATATTCTGGAAAAACAGAAATGCATTTCCTAGGCAGACTGATCTGTTGGATTTTGGTAACTTGCTCCATATGTCCATCCTCTAAATGACAAGTCTCACACCACCCTCACATTGGAAGGTGATGGAATTCCCTCTATGGCAGAAAGGAATAAGTTCTCCAGGGAGAGTGTCACCACATAGCAGGACTTTGCTCAGGTTATTCCCAGGGACAAGCAGGTTGGGTGGACAACATGAAAATAAGCAGCCCGGAATGCAGATGTGAAGATGAGTGTACCAAGAAAGTGTGTAGTCAGGCACCTCATAGACAGGGAGGTAGTTATCCAAGAACAAAAATAAGAAAACAGGAAACGGGGCCAGCTTCAGATAAATAAGCCTATTAGTGGAAAGAGATGTTGTGGAGCTATAGTAGAGAGAGAACTGGACTAAAGCAGGAAACCTGAACTGGAATTCCAACTCTAAATTATATTAATTTGTGACCACTGGTAAGTAAGTCACTTAACTTCTCTCAGAATCAATTTCCTTATCTGTGAAATGGGCAAAATAATTACTTTCATTATTCACCTCACAGAATTGTGGAAAGAAGGAATTGTCTTCTAAAACTCAAAGCCCTGTGTAAGTTCTTATTCTTGCTGATGTAACTGTGACTTAAGCAAACAGAGAGATTATTGGGCAATAAGTAGACAGCAAGTGGGGAGGCCAGCAAGGGGATATTATAAATTCACAGGTGGTAGAACTAAAAGGGGCCATTTCATAAATCTACTAGTTTAGGCACTACAGTAGGAATGGGACAATTCTAGTGGCATACTGAGAATAGTTTCATTGGGGTGGCTGTCCTAGGATATCCCAGGTCTAACATGGAGGATACATATCAGGGCAGCTTTCTCCTGACCCAGTCAGCACTCAAAACAAAAACAAAATATCTGTGTTGCATTTTAAATCATCTCCCAAATAGAAAATAAGAACCTTGAAGGTAGGGACAATTTTTCATTTGTATCTTTACCCCTCATGTTTAGCACAGTGGTTTGTACATGATAGGGGTTAAACAGATGTTGACTGAATTGAATTGATCCCAGGACTTCACTCTGACTCACCAGATGCCCCACCTTCCCTCCACCAATATTCCCTTCTACTAAGCATTCACATCCACCCAGGTCACAAATCTTGGCACCAGCCCAAGGAGCAAGAATAGGAAGTGATACCTCTGGCCAAATATGTAAGGTCTTTAGTACCCTCTATCCCTGACCAATACAGTCCCTACCAAGAATGACTCCCTTGGAATCAGGCTTTTTTGTTCTTCCAGTTTCTCTCATCCCCTAAGTCCCAAATGTCTCACCACTTTTAGTAAGTAGTTGATGATGATTTCAATTATATTCTGGCTCATGGAAACATTAATTCTCTTGCTGCTTAAGATCTTCCTTTCCAGTAAGTTGAAGATATGAGAGCTATTCTCTGGACGGAGCTATTAGAAAGAAAAACAGAAGCAAAGAGAGGGGTGTACAATCTCTTTAGAACAGCTGATGTTTGTCCAGCTGGCTATACAGACACATCCTACGCTGTCTGAAATGAGGTGAGTGGTTAAGATGGCCTCACCTGAGAAGTATTCTGGATTGATTCCAATAGGCTTTTGAAGTTCATTACTGCGGAGTTTGGGTCCCATTGCATTTCAGACATGATCATATATGTTGTTCTTGGATATCCTGGGATAGCTCTGTGAGATACAGAAAGGGTAAAATTTGTTTCTTTCCTGCTAGAGCAGTGGTTCTCAATCTGTGGGTTATGTTCAATTTGTAACAATGAAAATACACCCTACATATCAGATATTTACATTATTATTCGTAACAGTAGCAAAACTACAGTTATGAAGTAGCAACAGAAATAATTTTATGGTGGGGGGGAGGTCACCACAGCATAAGGAACTGTATTAAAGGGTCGCAGCATTAGGAAGGTTGAGAACCACTGTGCTAGAGTTTTCTGGTTCCCATTTCCTAAGGCTCACTCCCAGAGGCAACATGGGGTAATGGAGAGAACATCAGGTTTCAAGTCAGAAAATCTGGGTACAAGTCCTGACTCATCACTTGTTGTGTGATCTTTGAAAAATCATACCCCAGTTTCCTCATCTGTCAGGTGGAGCTAATACCTGTATTTACCCACCTTAGAGGACTATTGTGGAGACCAAATGAGAGACTATAAGTAAAAGTGATCTGTAACTGTAAAGTATTATTTAAATGTACAATATTATTATTCTATCCTACCCATCCCTTTCATAGGCACTGGAGCGAGATAGGCAAGTCTAAATATGAAAAATGGATCCTAAATCCCAAACTCCATATCCATTCTTACTAAAGAGTCTGGGAAGGCCTTACTGGCTTACTGGACCTTTCTCATGTCCCCTTAATAATTCCTTTGACAAGGCAGTCTGAATCAGTTACATGGCATACTAGACAAGAGTGCTGGGCCTGGAGTTGGGAAGACTCATTGCTCTGAGTTCAAATCTGGCCTCAGATATTTTACTAGCTGTGTGACCCTGGGCACTTAAGAAGTCACTTAAGGGGCGGCTAGGTGGTACAGTGAATAGAGAACCCACCCTGTAGTCAGGAGGACCTGAGTTCAAATTGGGCCTCAGACACTTAACCCTTACTAGCCGTGTGACCTTGAGCAAGTCACTTAATGCCAATTGCCCTGCCTTCCCCCCTCCAAAAAGCAAAAACAAAAAAGAACAAAAAAAAAGTTTCTGTTTGCCTTGGTGTCCTATAGCACCCACCTCCCAGAGTTGTTGAGATCATAATTATAAAGCACTTAACATAGTTCCTGACACATAGTAAGTATTTAATAAATGTTCACTTTTTTTCTTCCTTCCTAAAATCCTTGTTAATATAGTGTAGGTAAGTTTTTGGGATCCTTATTCTTTCACCTGAATTGCTGAGTCAGGTCATTAGAACACAGCTATTACATGCCTTCAGAATTCTAGGGTTAATTCTAGAGGGAACTGTCTTTTTTATTATTTTAGCATATAATATTTTATTTTCCCCCAATTACATATTAAAACAGTTTTTTTAATATTTAGGGTTTTGTTAAGTTTTGAGTCCTAAATTCTACCTCTTCCTACCTCCTTCTTTCTGCTCCCCACTCTCTGAGACCATAAGCAATCAGATGTTGGTTATACATGTGCAATCATATAAAATACTTCCATGTTAGTCATTTTGTACAAGAAGACTCAAACTAAAAAAAAAATGAAACAAAGTGAAAAATAGCATGCTTCAGTCTGTATTTAAACAATATCAATTCTTTCTCTGGAGGGAGATAGCATGCTTCATCATTGGTAAGTCATTCACAGTTCTTCATTGCACAATATTACTGTTACTGCGTACAACCTTCTCCTGGTTCTGATCACTTCACTTTGTATCTGCTCATGTAAATCTTTCAGGTTTTTTTAAAGTCATCCTGCTTGTTATTTCTCATAGTACAATAAGACTCCATCACAATCATATACCACAGCTTATTTAGCAATTCCCCAATTACTGGGCATTCCTTCAATTTCTAGTTCTTAGCCACCACAAAATGAGTTGCTATAAATATTTCTGTATGAATAGGTCCTTCCCTCTCCTTTTTTTTAATCTTCAGGATACAGACCTAGCAGTAGTAATGCTGGATCAAAGGATATACACAGTTTTATAGTCCTTTGGGCATAGTTCCAAATTGCTCTCCAGAATGGATGGATTAGTTCACAGCTCTACCAACAATAACTTACTGTCCTATTTTTCAAACAAGGAGGGGCTTATCTTTTTAATGCTACAGGCTCGAGCCTCCATGCCGGTGTATTCTCTCCATATTATTTGACAATGATCAATTATTAGTCAGTCACACAATTAGATTTTAGAAATGGGTATTTATCTAGGTAATACAGTATTTTATTTTATTTTATATAAAATGTCCCTTCAAATGTCTGATATCCTCTCCCACAAGGACATACAAAGTTTAGGGTAAAGTAGGTTCAAGTTTAGGGAACACTTGGGCTAACTCATAGCTTCTGGAAATCCTTTGGCTAGAGGCCTCAAGATATTCCCCTTAAGGATGGTGTAGGCTTTGTCGCTGAGCTCTTTGTAGAGCCTTGAATCTATCTGGTCTCTCCTCAGCTCTTGATGCAGACACTAAAATCAGATGACTTGGAAATTCTGCAAGAACAATTAAGAAAATATGGAAAGGCTTTTGGACCTCTGAAGTTCATGAGGCGCTCCTTCAGCCAAAAAGGAGGGAGAGGGGTTTATTTGAAGTGTTCTCTTCTCCACTTGCTTGAACATCTCTCAGGCCTGAAATGGCTCAGTATTTTATAGATGATTCCCAGGGCATGACCAGTCATCTGAATACACACTTCCTGTCAAATGTCACTCCAGTTTGTTCAAGGACTTCTTAAACTTATTCCAAAGTCTTTGATTAACTTGATTGGTTAAGAGAGTTCTTATCAGATTAAAGTATCAGGGCATAGTACTTTATCACTTATTTGAAATGGGGTAAGGTGATATATTTGATTTACTCAATCAACCCCTACCTTTAAGTTAATGGCCAGAAATCATCAGGCTCTGATAAGGTATAAACTTGCCTTGCCCTTGACCCATTGAAACCATATGTAAAGGCATCTGCAAAGGTATCTGAATCATAGCTGGTCATATATCTGAGATACCCCACTGGAATCAGCCTTGAAAAGGATAACTAGACATCCAAAGAGAGGAGATGGGGGAGAGAAGAGCAAGGATGACAGACAGAAGTGTCAGCTGAACAAATAGTATACACAGGAAAGAAGCTGTTTGAATTACCTTCAGAGTTTCCTTCTGCAATATTCTACGAAAAACAATTTCTCTTTTCTTCCTTTCTTT
>JAQQSW010016350.1:0-11694 GCA_028646575.1 Pseudocheirus occidentalis | reverse complement strand
CCAGCTGAATATTATGGGGCAGAGTATCAGAGGAGCATCCCTTGTTAGAAATGCAACCAAGGCTTTTTCTGATGATCTTCATCATCCCAGATTCACTCGTACCAAAACTTTGACCTCCTGTGGGCAGGAAGCATACCAATATACGTATACATGGAATTGTTTTGAAAGATCCCATCAAATTCTTTATATACCTTCTCCACCTCTCTCTTCACCATCAAGTAGATTTTGTTGAACAAGATGTGATTATTTTAAGGTAATCTATTTTGTTTACAACCACTGAGAACAAGGATTCATGAAATGATGTTCCCTGTTGCCTTTAGGCATATGGTAAAACCAACCGCATCAATGCCTGCATTTGCTGTTACATGGAGAACATGGAAGCAATCTCTTCATTCTGTTTTAATCAACTTATGTCTTCTTTTTTCATTTGCAACAAGAACATCAATATTCAACGTGGTTGATTTCCTCCATTTGTATGTCATTGGATAAGGATCTCATTTAGGGAATAACAACAGCTATATTAATCACAGAATCTCAGAGATGAAAGGAACTTCACAGACCACCTGGTTCCACCCACACTTGAGTAAGATTTCTCACCACAAAATACTCCCAAATGCCCAAGTCATCCTACCTCTTCTTGAAGACCTCTAGTGAAGAGAAGCCCAGAGCCTCCTGAAAGATTCATTCCATTTTTGAACAGCTCTAATTACTGGGAAGAATTTCCTTACATCAAGCCTAAATTTTTCTCTTGGAAACCTCTACCCTTTGCTTCTAATTTTCCCCTCTAGAAACATGAAAAATAAACTGAATCCCTTGGTGATTTTTCAAATACTTGAAAACAGATTTTGTGCACCTTTTTTCTTCCCTTCTTCAGGTTAAACATTTCTGGTTTCTTTAATTAATCCTCTTATGGAATGATCTCTTGTTCCTTCTCCCTCTTGATTATCCCCTTCTGCACACATTCCATCATGTTGACTTCCCTCCTAAAATACAGTGCCCAGAACTGAACACAGAATTAATTATAGTCCTGTAATCTGACCAGAACACCAAGCAGAAAAACAATCCCTAACCTCGTTATAGGCAACATGTCTTCGAATGCAGTCTAGGATAGCATTGACCCTTTGGGATGCCATGTCATACTATGGACTGCTATGGACAATAAAACAACACCAGTAATACCCCTAAATGTTCTTCAAATGAACAGCTGTCTTAGCTATACCTCATTCATCTTGGACTTTAGGAGTTTATTTTTTAAAATGTGTGTATATATATATGTGCACACACACACGCATATATACATATACATATACATACATGCAAATATATATACATATAATCTGCTATTCAACTTCATCCTCTTAAAGTCAGTCCCTGATCATAACCCTGTAATATCTTTTTTATCTTATTCCCCAACATAACTACCTCTCCCAGTTTCATGTCATCTACAAATCTGAACAGAGTATGGCTTTGTAAAATCCAATTCATAAAAATGTGAAAGTACACAATCCCATGGACAGATCCCTGGGATGATTCACTAGAGATATTTTTTTATTCCATTCCCTCCCTACTATCTTGGCCCATTGGACCTCATATCCAACCCATCAGACCGCTAACCTAGGGCTTAGCACATAGAAGCCACTTAATACATTTTTATTTGCAGACTATCAAAATCCTATCTGTTCCTCAAAACACTGGTTCAAACCACCTTCTCTGTGACACCCTCTCAAATTCCCTACGACCTATGTAATCTTTCCATCCTTCAGGCCCCCTCTAGCATTCTGCTTTTACAATGTGCCTGGCATTAATGACAGCTGTCCTTGAGTGACAATTTATCTGTGCATTTCTTTTATTTACTCTGCTAAAGAGAGAAATTTCATGAGGGAAAGGACTATATCTTAATGATGTTTGTACCCCCCGCACCCCCCCCCGCTGAGGCTAGGATAGTGCTTTGTTCATAGTAGGCACTCAGTGATATTTTGAATATGATTGGACTGAAGCTATAGACTCTGTCCTTAAGGAGAGGCTCATCATTTTTAGACAATGACAATAGCATCATCATATGGTGTCTTAAGGTTTGCAAAGCACTTTACCTGCAACATGTCATTTAATCCTCATAACAAGCCTGTGAAGTAGGTACAATTATTGACTTCATTTTACAGATGAGGAAATCGAGGCAGGAAGATGTCACCAAGATCACAAGGTGGTAACTGTTTGAGGCAGGATTTGAATTCTTGTCTTTCTGACCTCAAATCCAGCACACTAGCCTCTAGGTTACTTCTCTGTCTCAGTACAAGAAATGAGGTTCTTTATTAAGTAACTTTGCTGAAGAATTAGATGAGTTATTCAGTGTCAAAACAATAGTCACTTGGAAGCCATATAGCTTAATTAGAGACACCCAAGGAAGCAGCAAAGGGGAGGCAGCTCCAACACAGGAAAAGTAATAGGGGTGCATAAGACCTCCAGATTAGGATAACAGATGAGAGCTCCCAAACTAGAGCAGCACAATGACCTTCCCTCCCCCCAAAAATCCAATGGGCCTGGACCTGATGCCTCCAAACTGGTGCAGTCCCACATGGAGGCTAAGACTGCTACAATTAAACTAGAACTGGGAATGACAGGGCAGGGATCTGACCACAGCTGTCCATAGAGCCTCAGGCACAATGGTCTTGAGGAGAGAGATTAAGACAGTTACAGTGAAAGGCTGTTTTCAGGAATTAGTCCAGTATTACATCAATCTCCTCCTTCACTTCACTCAACAAGGCAGCCTTGGGATCAAAGCATTTCAGGTAACTTTTTAGTGGGGGGTCAGTTCAAATGGATCTGATTGGCTCCTCACCATTGAAATCGCAGACATGGAAACATAAATCAACTAAAAACTTGGAAATATCTTACTTGGAAGGTTCCAGGCATAAACAATTGTAGATATGCAGAGTTCCTAAAAAGAGGCTAAAGAGGAAGGACTTTTTGACTGGAGAAATCATGACTAGGTGAGAGACTGCTTTTGTACAGAGAAAGATCAAGTCTGAAAAACCATTTTTCCCAGGTTATAACAACATGAAAAAAGAAGTCTAAAAAAGATACCACATAGCAGGACAAAGTTAATATGAGTTTGATAGTAGTTATTATACACGTTCAGAAAAAGAAAATAAAGGAAACATTCACATGGGCCAATAGTCAAAACCTCAGGAGAAGGTGAAAGGTCAGAAAAGACGGAAGAGAGAGAAAGTAGTCTTTGGAAGACTACTTTAGTAAATGCCAACATGGGAAGGGGACATGATAGGAAGAATCCAGGACATGGCAATGCCACAGAAAACACAGCAGGAGAAGAGCTGGAACTTTTATGAAAGATGTAGGGATATATAGACAATATCAGATGCTGTAAGAGATGTCAAAGACCATCAAGTCTAAGTTCTATTGGATGCGGTCACCAGAATGTTACCAGCAACCTTGGAAAGCATAGTGCCAGTGAAGTGGAAGGATGTGAGTCAGATAAAAGGTATGAAGGGGACACTGTATGGTAAAGCCATGACTGCAGACAACTGTAACAAGTTTGGCAGGGAGAAAGAGGGAAACAGGTGAGGCCACTGGAGGGACTGGGTAAAGGCAAGAAGAACTTGCTGTTGCTTTAAGATGGGGAGAGCACTATGTTCTGAAGACACAGAAAAAAGGTTCCAGTGGAAAGGAGAAGATTGGAGATACTAGAAAAGGGACTAGGGGCTGGATGAAGGAAGGGAGTGAAAGACCACAATGAAACCTGCAATGGTAATGTTCTTATCTTTATTTAAAGTTGACCACTCATCAGTCACCAATCAACAAGTATATATTAAACATCTGCTCTGTGCCATGTCTTGTTCTGGGCACTAGGGATACCAAAAATGAACCAATCGTTCCAGTACTGTTTTATACCAACACAACCACACTGCCTTCAGGGGGCATGTGCGTATTGAAGGACGAATAGGGAAAGACGTCTGTTTCTGTGGCACACATCCATCTTTATGGAAGAACGGAACTTGTGACCCTGACCACACGAGCACAGAGTGAGCCCACCTATCTTTACAGGAAATCAGTGCCAGAGAGTAACTCACAATGGATCTTGTGACTCCAGCAATTCACAAAGACTATCAGAAAGGCATAGACCTGTGCTCAGCACAGTGAACAACAGCCATACACCCAACATCATTGGAGGTGGCCTTATCTGAAGAACATGGCCTAGTGGCACAGCGCTTTGCACACAGTCAGCATTTAATGAGTGCTTCTTGACCAACTGCTGCCAAATAAAGGCCATACACAAAGAATGAGATCTCTTTGAGGGAGGGAAGAAAATAAATATTTATAAGAGTTTACTATCAGCCAGCCAGGTATTGTGCTAAGCACTTTCCAACTATTATTGAGCCTTACAACCATGGGAAGCCGGTGCTAATATTATCCCCACTTTACAGCTGAAGAAACTGAGCCAGACTGAGGCCAACTGGCTTTCCCAGGGCTATGAAGCTACTAAGTGTCTAAGGCCAGATTTGAACTCAGGTCTTCATGACTCCAGGCTCAGCACTCTATCCACTAGCCCACCCAGATGCCTCTTTGAAAGAGGGTAAAGAGGAGGAAAAAATGGAATGCACTAATATCGCTCATATTTCTATAACACTTCTAAGTTTGCAAAGTATATTATAGACATTATTTCATTGGGTCTCCCAACAACCCTGTAAATTAGAGTTTTTTTTCAAAGTTGAGAAAAGAAATTTTAAGTGACAAGCCCAGAGTCTCCCAGCTAGTAAATGTTTGAGGTTGGAGATGAACTCAAGTGTTTCCTACCTCTAAGTCCAGCCCCACTATACCACACTGCTTTCAGTGAAAATGATCTTTCATTGAAGAAAAAGGAAAAGGACTTATGTACACAAATAATATGCACCCAGGTCCTTATACTGGTAATGGGGAATAGGAAACTCTTTCGTGCCCATTTATAGGCATCACATGGAGCCCATTAAGGGAAGCTTGATTAGGGGAGGCTTGTTCTGTAGGAAGGTCTGTTTGTCTCTGGGTCACAGGGATGGTAATACCCTCTGGCTCTAAAAAGGGTATATATATTCTGAGGTTAGCATTTTGCTTTGGGACTCCCTCTTTGGAAGAGTGTTCTAGTGATTTGACCAGATGAGACTGGGTAGCCATTAAGGAGGCTTTGAAAAACCCAGATGTTGGTGCTTTTCTCTCTGGTAACTATGTATATATTATCTTGGTTGGGCAGTTCCATCTGTCTGTTGATCTGGGCTAATTTCTCAGTTAGAAGCCCCATCTATTGGTCTTTATTTCTCTGTTTGTATTTTCTCTGTTTATTTTCTCTGAAGTTCAGGGTGCTGACTTTTTCCCCTGAACTAGTGAATGTAATTTTTAAAAATTGTTAACCCCTTAAACAGCTATCTTTCCTAATAAAGCAGATCTAAGAACCTGCGCTAGCAGCCATCCTGAGTATGCCAGTGTGGCTGCTGCTACAGTCCTCTGACTCCAAAGCCTTTATTCCCTCCATTGGATCTCTGTGTCTCATCCAAGACCACCCTACCAAGCTGGGATTCAAATTCAGTTCTCCTTAGCACTAAATCCAGTATTGTCCAATATACCACCTGCATTTCACCAGCTGAGACAGAGAGAGAGAAAAGGAGGAGGAAGAAAAAAGAGAAAGGAAAGAGAGGAGAAAGGGAGGACAAAAAGAGAGAGAGAAGGGGGCTATTTTCAAAGGTGGAAATGGATCTATTGTAATGCTTCATCTAAACAATTAGTGTTAATTCTGAAGGAGACTGGAAAAAAAGCGACAAGAGTAAGTACAGTTAGGAAAAATGGAGCAGCTAAAAATAAGTAAAACAAATGAGCACCAATTCCAAATGCCCCACTAGTTTAGTTACTAAAGTCCAGAAACCCTGCAGGAAGCACTTGGAACACGGGGTCACTCAGCTGTTATGAGAACCCCAGGAGACAGGTCACAGGTGTTCAAGAAGGGCTTGGGTGGATATTAAAAGAATTACAATCCTCTTACTAGGCTGGCAGTGGGCATGTGCGGAGATGTCGAGCAGAGGCACCAAGAGTGGATGGATCACAGAGACCATGATCTCCCCTTCAGGGAGAAGGCCTTCTCCAGTACCCCCAGCCCCTAGTTCTCCCAGGGCTATAAATTTGGGAGGTGATAGCCTAAGCCCAGAAGGTTCGAGTTAATTACAATAGTGCATCGAAAGCCTGCCTGCCTTCCCCGGAAAGAGGCACTGCTTCCACACCTGGGGCCCTCCCCAGGGTGGAAAATATTGCTAGCAAGTGAATACAACCCGGCATCAGATAGGAGCCATTGTGATCCCCAGTAAGATTCCTTGTCTGGTCCCTGGCTCAGCAACAATGTAGGAACTAGCCATTAGAGGCACATATAAACATGTTAGGCAATTGGGGCCCAGAAGTGAGGAAGTTTGCTGTCTGTATTCGTGCACAGGGATCATTGCTACAGATTCCAGATTGTCATTGAATTTAGACCTTCTAAGACAGAAACCAGCATCTGTTTCTTCCACCCACTATCAGAAGTCATCATTGCCAAGGGGCTGGCGAGAACCCAGAGATGTTCTCCGACCTTCTTGTGATGGTCAGTTGGACTCCAAACCATCACCACCTCCTCCTTTTGGATGGGTGGAGGCGGTATAGGCCCGACACAGAGAGGCCTGAGTCCCCATGCTTGGAACACATTGTACCAACATGCCCTGGACACACACAGACCCAAGATGTGTCCTGGCACCCTGGCTGCTGGGCTTTCTTGGCTCCTGGTTCTGAGTTTCAAGATGTCTGGGCTCTGCTAACAAAGCTATTTTCTTCTCTCCCCCGTCCAAGGAGAGAGATGGGCAGCATTTCCCCTGCATCTCTCCATCCCACTGCAGTCAAGTGCACCCTGAGCAGAGAGAGAGCCGACCCATGCAGCCACGTTGCTCCCTCTGCCCATCCAGCCTTCATCTCGGTCGGCACCAGGATGGCCTGCACACCTAGCTCCTCGGCTCAGCTCCTTGACCTCCACCCCCACCACCTCCAGGAGGGAGGTCATCGGCGGCCGCTGCGGGGGAGGCACCCACTCGGGATTGGTGTAGGAGCACGAGTGAGCGTGTGCAACCCGGTGCGTGCGCCCCGCCGACCCGCGGTAAGGATGCTTGCAAACGTCTCCTCCAGCCCTCATCCCCCCTTGCCCCCTCCAGCAGCTCCTGCTGCTCCCTCCAGGCGCTCCTCCCCCCCTTTTCCCTTTCCAGGGCAACTCTCCTGTCCACAACCCTGGCGTCCTCCTCCTCGCTCCCCGACACCTTTAATTTCGGGGAGCCTCCTGAGAGCGGGGGAGAGGGCACCCTGGGAAGTGGGGGTCTAAGTAGTGGGGGAGGGACATAGAAGGGAGGAGGAGGGAGACCTCCCAAGAAGCCCGGCCTGAGGACCCCAGAGCTCGGGTCTAGAAGTGTGAGTTGGTCTGTGTGGCTCTGTTGTGTGTTCTTTCCGTGCGCCGTCTCTTTGGTTGTTGTGTACGTTTGTATGTGTTGTGTACATGTGTGTATGTGTTGTGTCCGTGTTGCGCTTCTTTGAATTTTGTGTCCTTGTGTGGTATAGAGTTAATGGCTTGTGTGGTGATGTCTGTGAGTGGTGTGTGTGTGTGTGTGTGTGTGTGTGTGTGTGTGTGTGCTGTGTTGCAGCATGGTGTGTGCCCCTGGGTGCTGTGGGCACAGGGAGGAGGGATTCCCCAGCACGTTGGCCAGAGCCGCCCCCTCCCTGGGCTTCCCCTCCCCCTCCGTCATCCTCTCCCCTTCGGTCCCATTCCATCTGCCTCCCAACCCCCGCCCGGCTCCCCTCACACACCTTCTCCTGAGCTCGGTTGAGCCTTTTCTGTACATTCTTGGCGAAGATGCCCGTCTTGATGTCGGCCATGGCTGGGGCTGCTGCTGCTGCTGCTGCTGCGGCTGTGCTCCAGGAGGCTGGAGATGGAAGGAGATGGAGGGAGGCTTGAACTGAGCTCAGAGGCGGCAGGCGGCGGGCGGCGGGCAGAGGCTAAGCCCGACCCACCGACAGATCCAGGGACTACGAAGCCAGCTAGGGAGCGAGCAAGCGAGCTAGCGGCAGGATGGAGACACGGAGGGATGCGGGGGGTAGGGGGAGAGGAAGAGGGAGGGGGAACCGGCAGCGGGCGAAGGCGGGAGGAGCCACAGGGAGGAGGGGTGAACTTAAAGGCGCAGCAAGGCCCGGCAGAGCCTGGCACTGAACCTGAGGCTGGGGGCACAGGGGTGTGAAAAAGGTGAGTGAAGTGGAGAGGAGAGAGGTAGCGAAAAGCTGGAGCGGGCCGAAAGGTATGGGACAGTGATGGAGAGCGAGGGAGAGCGAGCGAGAACAGGGAGAAGCACAGGAAGGGAGGGGAGAGAGAGAGAGAGAGAGAGTCACAGACGGGCAAGAAGAGCTAGTGCTGCACTGCTTGAGGACATTCAGATTTGTGAGTGTGCAAGTACAGATAGGGTGATAGGGTGGGGGTGGGGCTGATTTAACCCGAAGTTTTCTTTGGGGAAAGGGAAAAACGATGCATCTTTTCCTAAGCAGGATATAATGAGATAAGACAAGGGGGAAAAAAAGATGGACAATTGTTTTTAGTCAAAGATTGTACCTATAGTCTCCATGCTAAAGCCCTTAGGAGCTACCTGGAACAGCTCCACCTTGGGTGATCGTGGTCTTGCTGGCCTCTGCACCTTGTCTCCAACTGCCCCAGAGCCAGATCGATCACCTCGGGCTCTGCCTGGCCACCTCCTCCTCACCATGGACTGAGGGTGTGTGTTGGGGAGATGGAGAGAGGGCTTTAGGGCCCAGCAGCAGGAAAGTGACTATCTGAGACATCCCTTGCCCCCTCCCATGTAGATAAGCTGCTGTCCACCACTGTGGAGCTCTAGGAGGGCCGCTGGCTCAGCAGCCCACGATGGCACTAACTAAGAATGAAGGAAGAGCTTCTTCAAAATCTGAGAGTTTTTTCTAAGTCCTCAATTTCCTGGAAGTTTCCAATTCAATTAAACCCAATAAGCTTTTAAGTGACTACTAGTGACAATCCTGAGGCAATGTGGGGTGGTGGACAGGACCAGTCATATTGTCAGGAAGAGCAGGGTTCGAATCCAAGTTCCACCCCTGACAGCCTGACAGCTAAGCTATTGAATGCTTTGGTGCCTCAGCTGACTCTGTACCACTGTAAACCACAGCAGTAACTGATCTCCACTGACCAAGTCACTAAGGCACCTGTTTTGTAACAGGCACCTTACTGAGTGCTAGAGATGCCAAGAAAAGCAGAAGACACTCCCTGTCCTCCAGGAGGTAACCATTGAATGGGAGAACACATAAAGCTGAAAAGCAGCTTTTGAGAGAATGCCCAGTCTGAGGGCACAGGGAAATCCAAAGGAAGGCAACTAGCTGAAAATGAAGAGATGGTTGCCTTGGGTGACCTCCTTCCATGGAGAGGGTGGAGAGTGACAGGTCTTTCCAGATCCTCTACACTGTAGAGTCTACAGCTACCTGGCAAGGAATCCCCCAGTGTTTGCTTGAAGAACTCCTGGGAGAAAGGTCCACTAACCTTCTAAGGCAGTCCTTTCCACTTCGGAATAGAAAGACTTAAATTAAGCTAAAAGTTGTTCTCAGTTCTGCCCTGAGAGTTTACACATTGAGGAAGGTCAGTCATAAATCACTTCTAGGGAAAACAGTCATATCCAAAGGAGGGAAAATAAGTCATCCCTAGAGCAAGCTAAGTGCCCAATGGGTGATAGAGACAATAACCCCACTCCAGTGGGTGATACCAGCAACTCTCAGTGAGCAAATACTTCTAGGCCATAGAAATTCTAAATGTTAAGTCGTAGAAATGCAAGGATTTATGGAAATTGTCCCTCACATGTTGGAGGTAGTCTATAACTTAACATTTATCAAATGCTTACTCTGTGCCAGGCATTATGCTAAGCCCAGGGATTATAAATAAAGGTGCACATTCCACTGAAACACTCTAAGAAACATATGGACTGACCATTGGGCTTCACTTGGGAACCTTGAAATGAAGAGACATTTCTCTTTGGGGGCTAAACAAATGAACAATTACAGTCATTGGATTTTGTTTAGGACCATTCCCAAAGATCTCATAGAAATGGTCCACAGTTGGTCAAGATCATGCCCTTCCCCTATTCCCACAATCCATCCATAGCGTATAAAGCCTATGAAAACAAATCAGCATCAGAATCCCAGGCACACTGATGGTGTCACTCTGCCCTGACAGCTCAGAATTATAGAGGGAAGAGTTCTAGATAGGGAGTTGATAATGGGGTGGGTTTTTTTAGCCTGCAGATACATACCTAAAGCTAGTCTTGTCATATGTGTGGGAAGCAGGAAATTGTCACTGCTTAATACAGATGCTGCATGACCTTTCAAGTTAGTACCATGTGAAAATTAGGGAACAGAAGTAAGATTTTCATCCTGGAAAAGGCAAGACATCTAGGGAATCCTAGGCCTGTCCTTCAGGTTTTTGAAAGATGTCATATGACCAAGGGGTTAGACTTGCTCTTCCAGAGAGCAAAGTCAATACTAATGAATGGGTGGAGACTACCAAGAGGCAGATATCTCTGAAGACAGTCACACCTCGACCGCCCATCCCTCCTCCTCCCCAACCCAATCCAGCCAACACTGGATGGTCCCTTGTCAGGAAGGTTGTTCCGACTGTAGCATGCTGTGCCCAGCACACAGCCCTCTGCCCTTGGACATAAGATGGTGACACATCAGCTCTTGAGTTGCCTCCTGACTAAATCCTGGCTCCTGCTGAACCTTTTCCAGTGAAGAGGTAACTTAGAATTAAAGAACAAACTTGGTGTTGGGACAGTAGACTTGAGATCTAGCCACTGAATCCAGAATTTGAGGGCTAAAGGGGGTCTTGGAGGCCACCTGTCCAACTCTACCAACAAATGAATCCATTTAGCTAGTTCTAGCCACTTCTCCCCTCCTTTATCAATCAATCCAAAACACAGGACTGGATTGTTGGCGTGGACAAAGACTGGAGGCAGGCAAACCCCCAGCAGACTGTTGCAATACCCAAGCAGGAGGAGTTGAGGGCCTACCCAGGGTGGGAGCAGTGTCAGAGGAGAGACGGGACATATTCAGGAAATATGGCAAAGGTGAAATAAGCAGGCCTTGGAAACAGACTGGATATGGGGGGGAGGGAAAAAGGGGGAGGAATAAGGATTTATGTAATGCCTACTATGCACAGAGCTAAGCACTTACAAGCATGATCTTATGTAATCCTCACAGCAATCCTTCAAGGTAGATGCTGCTATCATCCCCATTCTATGCTTGAGAAAACTGAGGCAGACAGAGCTTATATGACTTGCACAGTCACACAGCTAGTGAATACCTGGGACCATATTTGAACTCAGATCTTCTGGATGCCAAGTCCAGGGCTCTATGCACTATGGTGCCACCTAGTGGCCTCTAGGCAACAGATTGGGGGAGGGAGGATTTGAGAGGGGCCACTGAAGATAAGGTCTAGGTCACTTGAAGGGGGGGGGACTGGAAGAATGATGTACCCTTCACAGCAATAGGGAAGTTGTAAGGGGGTCACTAAGGAAAGGGAGAAGGAGAAGGAGGAGAGGGAGGAAGAGGAGGAAGAGGGGGAGAAGGAGGAGGAGGAGGAAGAGGAAGAGG
>JAQQSW010016349.1:0-11694 GCA_028646575.1 Pseudocheirus occidentalis | reverse complement strand
CTTCCAGTGGGGGTGGGTGACAAGGGAAGAATCGAAAGAATCTAGAATTTAAAGTTCTCTAATACTGGCAACTAGGAATTAAGATATACAGGGGCTGCAATAGGGAGACCCTCCCTGTCCTACCAAAAAATAAGAGAGCAGAGTAGGGGAGGGGCTTTACAGTGGGATTGCTGTTTTAGGGTTGGGGCAGGGGCAAGAGGTGGAGAAAATGTGTAATTCAAAAACGTAATGAAAATGAATAATGTAAACAAGAAAACAAATAAAAAAGAAATTAAAAAAAGAAATTAATGTTTAAAACTAAAAACAAATGAATTTTAAAAATAACAAAAGAAATAGCTCCTCAGGAAAGGTGCCATATAATGTGTCTTTTGCCATTCTAAAGCACCTGGAACTGTACAGATCACATAATGTATGTACGATGAACTGATGCTGAGTTAAAATAGATTGTAAGTTCCTTGAGAGGAGGAATTATTTTAAATTTATCTCTATATCTCTGTCAGCATCCAAGGTATCATAAAAATAAATATTTGATAAATGAATTAATTAAATGGTAACTGGCTGGCTGAACATTCTTTCATTTAAATATAATTGAATTGCATTTGTTACTATACCAGTAGAGCACACAGCGTCACTCAGTATACAGGTTGACAGTGAAGGTCTCTTGGGTGGCATGGAGAACACCTGGGCATCTTAACATAGTTCTCCAGGCCACTGATTGCCTTTGGACCCTCTACCTGACACCCTGTCAGAGGGACAGGTGTTGATGGTAGGACAGTCAGGGCCATAACCCTGGTGGGTGAATCCAGCCTGGAGCTGTCATTTCTTCTGGCCTAGATCCAGTGGGACCTGTCAGTAGCTCTCCAGCTGGGTGACTGCTACAAGACTTCTTAAGGAGCCCAGCCGCTTGCCTCAGGTTCCATCCCTTGGCATGCTCAGGCAGGTTGCCAGGGACTGACCTGCTTCTATGACCTGGAGAGAGGATTCTTCTGTCACGTCTTGGCTTTGTATCATCTTCCAAAAACCCAGCCCTGCAAGGGTCAGGGAATCGCACACACACACATACACACACACACACACACACACACACACACACACACCCTGCTGGCCTGAATCAGCAATTTGTCCTTAAACAAGTTCGATGTTGAAGAAAGAGTATTGGCCTGGGAATCCAAAGATCTGGGTCCCATCTCTTGCCCTACCACTAACTGGCAGTATGACGTGAGGTAAGTAATTTTATCTCTGTCTTAATTTCTTCATCTGCAAGGTGAAGATGTCACACCAGATGCTCTCTAAGGCTCCATCTAGCTCTGTGAATCTACGTGGCCATGATTCTGAGCTGCCCAAGCCTTTCTTGATCACTCATCCTTGCTTCTCACACCCCCCTCAGTCAGACCCTTCTTCCTATTGTCTACAACAAATCTGTAAGTCACACTTCTTCCTTTCCCAGTGGGAAGCTGGGAAGATGCCATTGCTTATCGTACTTTTAAGTCCCACCCACAGCTGTTTGAAAGTCACTGTCATGGCGGATTGAGGCAAAGAAATTGAGAAGAGGAGGGAACAGTCCCTCTCACTCTGCCTGCCAGTTCTGGTGAATAGAGAGCAGCAGTTTGAAGTTTCTTTGTCTTCCTTATCAGTATGAGCAGCCAACATGCCATAGCAACTACAGGCTCGAAAGTGGGGTGTGAGGGAGGTAGGAGAGGAGAGAGAAGCAGCTCTCTACCACTGGGAAATTAGAAAAAGAAACAGGGACATCCTCAATAGACAGCCCCCTAATTAATGTACCTGCCACCAACCAGATAAGATTTTCCTTAGGCCTGGCTCCACCCTTACATCTCTGGCCCTGCCCTGTTATCAAACTTCCCTGCCTCCACCATACCAGGACATCCAGCAGAAATGATTGGTGGCATTTCACAATCAGACCTGAACCTCTCCGGTGATGATTAAAGGGTAAAAAGAAATGGTACATTGAGATAGGACAACTTTATTCTCCCAGTCCACATTGTCTGTCATTACTTGGCTTTTCTTGATCTAGAAATGAAGGACAAGAGTGTCAGTGAAGAGAGAGTCTAGTGAAGCCAAAGATGGCACAAACTGAATGCTGACCATCTTCTCCTAAAACCTTTCTCGCTTTCCAGTCCTCCAGGCAGGCCTGAGTGAGTTGCGGACTAAAACATCAGCAGAACCCATCCCCATCTTATCACTGTGGCCACATCACTATGGCTTCCGTCATTTACAATCCTGAATTACACACTATTTTTGAGATGCTCACAGGGTCCATAAACCTCTTCCCACCACCCCCCTAAATGGCTATCATTGAGACCTGGAAGCAACCTTAGAAATCACCTAGACCTACCTCTTCATTTTACATATGAGCAAACTGAAGCTAAAAGGGAATCTCATAGTAAGTAGGTGTCAGAGGTGTCACGAAGAATAGAAGGAGGAGCTAGAATTCAGTTTTCAGAACCCTAGCCTAACATTCTTTCCACCACACCATTCATTCTTCCCAACTTTTCTGGCAGCAAATTTGGGTGGGAAGTCCAAGCCATGAATGGTGTCAAGTAAGGAATTACATATGAGGTGCTTGATAAATATTAGTTGAATGAATAAGTGAACAATGAATGAAATTACATCATGCATCACTTACGTACAATACGCAGTGAAATTCAGTTCAATCTAATTAAATTCAATTCAGCAAGCATATATTAGACATATACTCCATGCACTGTGCTAAACGCCATACTTACAAAGAGAAAAACAAAATCTGGTAAGTTCTCACTAGATTCTCATGAAATCTCCCTATCTGTCCGATAAACATTGTGGTAAGAGTTCAATGCATGGCCAATGCATGGGGTCCCCAATGTATGGGAGACAAGTAGGTCAAATGGATTTATAACACAAAGTATATGATGAAGAATAATGTGAAATCAATCTAGAAAGAAAAATTGAACCAGATTGAAAAAGGCTTTAAATGCCAGACAAAGGAATTTGTATTTTGTCCTTGAGGCAAAGCATTGATGCTTCCTAAGCATGGTGATGACATGGTCAAACCTGTGCTTTGGAAATATCAATTTAGTGACCTTTTAGAGGATGGATGAGAGAAGGAGGAGGCTAGTGGCAGGGAGACCAATCATGAGACTATTGCAATAGTCAAAGTGAAAAGTGATAGGGGCCTGAGTGTGGTGCGAAGCAGAAGGGATGGGTATGAAACGTCTTATGGAGATGGAATAAATGAAAATCATTAATAAATTAGGAAATAATTGAAACAAGAAGAAAGAGTATAGAATTTAAAACTACTCCCAACTGGCAAAAGTTGGGCAGCTATAAGAACATCACAGAATAGCAGAAATTAGGTCTAGACCTACATTTATACTATCACATACACTAAACTCCAAGTGGTTATGTGGCTTGAATTTTAAAGATTATATCATTCAAATATTAGAAGATAACCATATCATGAGCTTTTCACAGCTATGCTTTTGGGAATATTCTTAACCAAAATGCTTAACCATTCTCCTACCCCAAAAAGTAATAGAGGTGATTGTACAAGATAAAATTAATTGTTTCAATTACATGAAATTTTTAAACATTTTTACATGAACAAAATTAATATAACTAGGAAAAGAAAGCAGGCAATTGAGTTGGAAAAAACTCTTTATATCTAATAAGGTTCTGATAGCCAAATATATAGGCAAGTAACAGAAATATATATAAGACCAAAAGCCAATTCCAAATGGATGTGATCAAAAGACATGAAAAAATAATTCTCAAAAGAAGAATTGTAAACTATTATCAATCATATGAAAAAGTGCTCTAAAAATCCTAAATGCTCTGAAAACAAAAGGGAAATACAGATCAAAATATCTATGAGTCTTCACTTCACACCCAGCAAATTGGCAAAGATAACAAAAGATAGGAATAATCAATGTTGAAGGGGTTATAAAAAGACTTGTACATTAATACATTATCGGTAGAGTTGTTCTAGCCATTGTAGAAAGTATTTTGGAATTGTGTGAATAAAGGGATTAAAACATCCATACTCTTTGACAAAAATATTTCACTTCAAGGCACATACCCTGACTTGGTTAGTGACTAAGAGACTGGTTCCACATTCACCAAAATATTTATTAAAAATGCACTTTTTCTGTAGCAGCAAAGAAAAGAACATAGTAAATGCTCATCACGTGGGGAATGGTGATTCAAGCGATGGAATACTAGAATGTGGTAAGAAATGAGCAATATGCTGAATATAGAGAAACATGAGAAGACATACATTAAGTTATATAAAGTGAAGTAAGCAGAACCAGGAAAACAATGTACACAATGACTACTACAATTGCATAATGGAAAGAACAATAAAAGAATAAAAAGTGAATGCTACGTAATGATAATGATCAAGATTGTCTCCAAAAGAAGAGCCATGAAATAACACAGGAGATGGTAGGGTTTGAAATACCACTTACAATCAAACTTTTCTGATACGTTTTTGGTTGGTTTTGCTGAACTTTTTTCTCTGTTCTTATTCTTTGCAACAGATGAAGGAAAGAATGGACCAGCTGGTGGTAGATATTCCTGATTGCCTAATTGTGTGAGAAAGATTTTTAATATGACCAATAGGCTAAAGTCCAGAGTGCCAATAACTAATGGAACCAACCCAGGATATAAGAGGCGGAGAAGAAGAAACAGCTATTCTGCCAGTATCTCCAATGCCTCACGCAGTGCCTGACACACAGAAGGAACGTAATAAATTCTTACTGAATTGCCCCTGGATTTCTGATCGAGGATTCATCATACTTGGCCCTGGCTCAGTCTCAACACAATGCTGATGAAGGCCGTCTTCATGCCTTGTTACCATGCCTTTGCTATAGATAGATAGACAGAGAGATAGACAGACAGACAGACAGATAGATAGAGACAGACAGACAGATAGACAGACAGACAGACAGAGAGATAGATAGATAGATAGATAGACAGACAGATAGACACATACATACATATTTAGATAAGTACATATACACATATGAAAATATATATTCTGTATATAATTATGTATTTTTTTCTTGATGTATTCAGGGCATCCAGAAAAGTTGGCAACATATGTGGGGGGAGGAGTGAAACAATGATTACTGAAAAATGGAGCAGATCATTGAGCTTCACATTGCTCAATGTTTAAGTTATTAAACGGGGAAGTTAAACCATGAGTACAAGCTAATACCCGATCCTTTTCCCGAGATCCCTAACACAGGAGTCCTTTTCCACTGAGGAAGCTGGGGTTTGGGGCAGGTTCCAGGACTGTGTCTTCCCAGAGTCTTCTTAGAATGCAAATTTCCTGGGTCAAGGTCCCTACATTAAACTTCAGCAGTTTATACTTATACTTGTAGATGAGTTCATTGGTTACTTTTCCTGAAAGCAGGTTTTAGTAAGGAGGGAGACTGGAGAGAGAACAAGAGGACTTGACAGAGAAGGGGAAAGGCATAGGACCATTAAGCACATTAAATTGGGCATTAGGGATTGACCAGAGATTTTGAAAGCAAACCACCTAATTCACATTTCTACTCAGGATATCAGATCCTGGTCTCAGCTTTTAAATTTTGTAATCTCATCAAATCCCTGGATCGGAGAAAGAGGCTAGTAACCCACCCTTCAGATAGAAAGGTCTTACCAGAGCCCTTAGGTGATGGAGATTACACCAAACATTGCCCCATGTCCTGTTCAAAGAGGCTTTCATTTCTCTGGCTGGGCATTTGCTGTGTTGTACCCCAGAAGAAACTACATGGTGTCGGGCAAACCACTCCCTGCTCCAACCCCAAATGCCAGAACCTCACCCTTGTCCTCTGCTTTTGCTACACCGCAGACATTTGGGCAAACACCCACTGCTCCCCAGGCAGGGGATGGCCAATTTGCATAACTTAATTAAATTCCTGGTCCTCCTATTCCAAGGAGCCAGCCTATGAAGGATGCTGAGCACATGATCTTAAGGCACATCAACGTGGATGATGAAAGAGCCTATTTCGGTTAAGCAAATTATGAGGAGGCGGGCGATGTCCTCACTCTAATAATTCCCCGTGAATTATTTATATGGAAACTGCAATTACATCAGGCAAAACAGTGTTGTGCGCATAAAGCTCACTTAATTACCCAACCACCTGTTAGGGACACAAGGACCTTCACTAGCCACTCATTTACCCCAACAGGTCCCTCTGAGAGAGAGGAGGGGGACCTGAGGGTAGGGAAAGGGAGGAGAGGGAAACAGTAGTCCAAGTGTTTTGGAAACGCCCTCATCAGATACACTGCCATTAACATGAAACCTCCACCTATCCCTGATCCATCTGGTCAGTCCTGGCCTGGTTGGGCTCACCATACCTCAGACCCTGGGCAGAGGTACCCTAGACTGTAGTATATAATGGGATAAGGGGAAGAAAGAAAGGAAGGAACAAAAGAAAGAGAGAGAAGAAAAAAGAAAAAGAAAGAATCTCTTCACATATACATATGCACACATGAACCCTTTTAACCAACACAAACGAGACTCCTCTCATCAGTGCCTGGTTGTTTAACAGGGAAATGTGGGTTGCCGTGGAAACCATTCTGCCACATAGTATTTCTACCACGTGCCAAGGGAAAAGGAATTGGTGTGATTGGGGAACGGGGGGAGGGGAAGATGTTATTTGGGAATTCACATGTCGCAGCAGCAGTTCTTACAGACACACGGGCCAGGCCTAGGATCCCCCGGGACCCCAGGATCCCTTGTCATCCTCAGGGGCACGGCATCATTTTGTTGAACAATGTACCAGCACCGTTTCTTTCAGATTGTGGATGGGGGTGTAGGAAGGTGCACTCAAGGAACTTTCTTCACAACTTATAGTCAGGAGCCACTCACACAGTTGGCACTTAAATGTTTGTGGATTGATTGGTTGGTTGTGATCCATGAGGCTTGTATTCTAATTTTACCTCTGCCACTTAGGAGCTAGATGACCTTGGTCAAATCACTTAACCCTCTAATTTTCTCACCTGTAAAATGGGGATAGTACTAATCTGTCTCAGAGTGGTTCTACCTACATGAGTTTAGCTAAGTCACTTGACGCTGCACTATATGGTAAAAGGAGTTTGGAATTTAGAGTCAGATGACCTGGGTTCAAAGAAATGGAGAAGAAAATGACAAACCACTCCAACATCTTTGCCATGAAAACCCCAAACTGGGTCACAAAGAGTTGACCACAATGGAAAATGACTCAACAACAATAAGACCTGTGTTCAAAGTTCATCTGCTGGGATGGCTGGGTGGCACAGTGAGTAGAGCACTGGTCCTGGAGTCAGGAGGACCCGAGTTCAAATCGGCCTCAGACACTTGACACACTAACTAGCTGTGTGACTTTGGGCAAGTCACTTAATCCCAATTGCCCTCCAAAAAGCAAAAAAACAAAACAAAGTTCATCTGCTCACTACGCGTGCCATCTTGGGATTTTGCCTGATCTCTCTGGTCTTTAGTTTCCTCCTCTGTAAAATGGGAGAGTTGCACCAGATGGTTTCTAAGGTTCTTTCAGCTCTAAATCTATGATCCCATGGTCTTATAAACCTCTCTGAGCCTCAGTTTCCTCATATGTAAAATAAAAGGCTTGAACTAGAGAATCTATCTCTAAGTTTCCTTTCACCTCCCGGTATATGACTCTATGAAATAGACTGTATATGAAATTTGGGTAAATGGTGAATCACTTCACAAAAGTTTATGGATGAGGAATAAGAAGAGGGGGATTATTGGTATATTACCCAGGGTCAACTAAGGTCTGCATGCAGCCCAGCTTGGGCCACTCTCCTGTTGCAGATCATGGTTTCTGACCATCCTGATATACATGGCCCTCCAACCAATACAATGGGAATAAGACCACATCATGAATGTGTGTGTGTTGTTATCTACTGGTTCAAAGGTGGAAGCCAAATTGAATTGAACAGACAACACCCCTGAAATGAGTGATATAGGGAAGAGAGAGAAAGGGCACCCCAGTTGGTTCCTCTTGTCTTCATGGTCTCCTCTCCTGAATGAACAGAAGACAGTTCAAAGGTGAGAAGGAAGGTCTAGGATGAGCCAGTAGGGTTCCATAAGACCCGATCCCAGCACTGCTGTTCTCTATCTTCATCCAGCCTGGGACCAGCTGTTTAATAGAGAAGAAATGGAGTGTTTTTTCTCCTTTAAAGATTTACCATGTATAAATGTATGAGAATATTAAAGGCAACAATTAACTTTATTGGAAACCTTATATTCTCCAGCCTCATTAGAACTGCCAACAAGATCTATTATTAGTATTACTATGCAGATACTGTAATAAAAAGGGTATTTAAAGTGGATAGTTTGGCAATGAAATAAAATAGCTTTTCTCTCTCTTTCTTTTCCTTTTTAAGATATATGTGTGTATCTGAGATGGTCCAGAGCAAGGCAAAAGCCCCCTTGGGACCAGCTGGCTGAAGAGCTCATAAAATTTTCCTTTGACATCATCACAGTCTATTAGAACTTACAGACCCCCCTAGAGGCCATTCTCTTTATCCCCCTGCCTCTGTGCAACAGTGAATATGGATAGTAGCCTTCCCAGAGCTGATGCTTCCTCCAGGGTAGGAAACTGGAGTCACCATAAGAAATGAACCTACTGTCTCCTAGCGCTAGAACACTGGTTCTCAACCTTCCTAATGCCGTGACGCTTTAATACAGTTCCTCATGTTGTGGTGACCCCCAACCATAAAATTATTTTCATTGCTACTTCATAACTGTAATTTTGCTACTGTTATGAATCATAATGCAAATATCTGATTTGCAGGATGTATTTTCATTGTTACAAATTGAACATAACCCACAGGTTGAGAACAGCTGCTCTAGAAGGACCAGAATTTAAGAATATAGTGAAAGACTAAGTGTCATCAATTTTATTTCAAAGCAAAATTATAATATCTGTTTATAATTATTTGTATGTAAAGCACTTTCCCCAAAACAGAAGAAATAAAATATTCTTTATCAGCTACAGATCCCTTTCAACTGAAACACTTGGTTCTTCTAGTCATCCTTTTTCTAGGGATTTTTCTTAGTGTCTAAGCACAATCTTTTCTCTGCAGCATCAGTCTGCTTCTTGGTTGGAAATACATTTAAGGGTTAGGACTTTCATCACAGAATCTTATGGTGGAAAGAGAAATGTATTCTGAGTCAGAGGAGCTGAGTTCCTAATCTACCTCTGATGCTCCCTATTGTTCAGTCGTGCCTGGCTCTTCCAGACCCCATTTGGGGCTTTCTTGCAAAGATACTGGAGTGGTTTGCCATTTCCTTTTCCAGCTCTTTTTATAATGAGGAACTGGAACCGATCAAATAAGGTTAAGTTACTTGCCAAGGGTCATTCAGCTAGTACGAGTCTGAGGCTGGATTTGAACTCAGGAAGATGAGTCCAGTACTTGGGCTCTATCCACTGGCTCTCTATTTCCTAATCTGAAAAGTAACGGCCTCTGAGTTTCCTTCCAGGTCTAGACCCAGGATCCAATGAAACAACAGAAACACCCTTCCACATAAACTTGAACCTGTACATACAAATACCAGACCTCTTAGGAGAAGGTTCCTTTCCAAAGTCACTGAAAGCTAATGCTAAATCTGAGCAGAAGAACCCAGAAGTCCCACCTCTCTGTATCTCTTATCTCACTGACTATAGTTAGGCACCAAATTCTGGCCTGATGTGCTGGTCCGCCTAGGCCATGCCTGTGACATTGATCTGGATTATTTACCAGCTTAAAAATGTGACCCCTGAATAACAAATAAACTGTGGCACATTAATGAAAAGAAGTATTGTAAAATTCTATTAAGTGTGATAAGTTTTAGGAATTCAAAGAAAACTTGAAAGATGTTTATGAAATAATATAGTCTTCCAAAAAGCAGAACCAGAAAAATGTAACACATCCCAGTGAAATTCATATGAAAGGAAAAATAAATGAGGGTAAATAGACAAAGAATCCTGAAGAGGATTCAGAGGGAAAGAGTCAAAAAAAAATATTGTTAGGATACTTTATGTGCTGAAACTAATTAATTTAAATGGTTACTAAGCAAGTTTAGCTGGTTATATTGCTGTTCTTTTATGTTTAATTTTTTTTACATAAAAACACATTGCTTAAAAATGTGCCTTTTCCCCATTACCCTCATAGCTAACAGGGTTTGGGCTAAGGGACAAAGAAGTGAAGTTGAGGGGAGGAGGGATAAAGCAGTGTAACCACCAAGTGTACCCAAAGGCAGACCTTGGCAGTAAAGTACTATAGTAATGCAATTCAATTCAATTCAAGCAGCATTTGTTAAGCTCCTTCCACAGGAGAGGCAGTAGGGCATAAATGGCACTCCAGTAGGGCATAAGGACTGGACGCTGCACTTGGAGGCAAGATGACCCCACTTCTCCACTCCATTCTCTGGGTTGGTTTTGGTTTCCCCTGTTATGCACGGAATGGACATTGCCTCTTGTCCCATCTCACTTTCATCCTATCCAGTTTCCTCTGGTCCTAGCTACCTCTAACCCCCAGGATAAACTCCTTCCCTTGCTAATAAAAACCCCAGAACTCTCCCAATCCAGTAATGTAGAGTGCCACCCAGTGGAGAGTAGATGAAGGCAGGGAGGGAAGAGAAGAGAGGGGTAGAAACATCAGAACTCTATGTGGGCAACAACAGAAAGAGGACAGATGGAGCATTGAGAATGACAGAATCATAGATTTAGAGATAGAAGGTCATCTCCTTAGAGGTCATTTAACAAACCCTTTCATTTTACAGATGAGCAAACTGGGGTACAGAGTTTAACACACTGAATAAGTGACAGAACCAACATTCGAACTCAAGCCAGCATCCAACTTCATTCTTTCCATTAAATTAAGCTGTCTCACAGTGAATGATCTACCACAGGACAGAGTGAAGGTCAGCATCATTATACCACAAATTCTTCCAGCAAGAAGGTTCTGTGTCAGCCGGCTGCTGCACTCCGTTCACTGTCGTCTCCCGAATGTCCTCGTTTGTCAATGTTCCTACAGGCTGACGAATGTGTATTAATGTATGTGCCCCCAGGTGGCCCTAAGATGCCTCATTATGAGCTGTTAAGTGGACAAACAATTTACATAACTTAATTAAAATGGCCCGGCCATCTTGAAGGGGTGGGAGGGGCAGGAAGGCAGGTGAGAGAAGGAACCTGGCCAAAAAAACAGGCAATAGCAAAAACAGGACCAGTTCTCCTCCCTCCAGATGGAGGTTAATGAGGTTAATGAGCACTGGGGAATTAAGGTTCTACCTTGAGATGTATGTAGGTAGAGGGCAGCAGGACTCCCCTAAAGTCACTCTACTCATTTGCCTCAGTTTCCTCAATAGCAAAATAGAGATATGAACAGCCTCCACCTTGCAGGGTTGTCACAAGGATCAGATCAGATCATATTTGTAAAACGTTGACAGAAAGCCGCCAATACCATTGTTGACAATGACTAATGTGTGTTTAAGAATGAGTGTATATGTAGAGCCTGTATCAGATTGCATGCTGTCTTGGGGAGGGGAAGAAAATTTAGAACTCAAAATCTTATGGAAGAGAATGTTGAAAGCTAAAAATAAATAATTGGATTTAAAAAAATATATTATACAATTGTTGACATGATAGAAAATTTTTTTTAATTTTAATTTATTTTCTTGGTTACATCATTCATTTCCACAAGGTT
>JAQQSW010016348.1:0-11695 GCA_028646575.1 Pseudocheirus occidentalis | reverse complement strand
TACTTTCACTAGATAAACAGGCTATGAAAGGAGAAATAGCAAATGTAATGGATGAATTATGGAATGTGTAAGATAGTGTAGACAGTATCAAGAAAGGGTCAGATTGAGAACTCAAGAGCATGAACGAGTGAGTGAGATCGAAAAAGAGACAGATATAAGCAGAGAGAGAGAGACAGAGAGAGAGACATAGAGAGACAGAGAGAGACAGAGAGATAGAGAGACAAAGACAGAGAAAGAGATAGAGACAGAGAGACTGAGAGACAGAGAGAGACAGAGAGAGAGAGAGAGAGGAGAAGAGATCTTTGCTGGGAAGAATAGTTTGTGGATGATCATACATGAAGGCCAGACTCCGCAGTAAGGTCAGGCTGTTACCTGTAAGGATCAGCACCTATGCTGTTTAAAGGAGTTGGCTTGTCCGAATTTCCATTGTTTTCTGTTGATTTGGGGGACTTGGAAAATAAATTCCTGGTTGGGCAGCCCCCCAAATCAGCTTCCTTTGAGAACACCTTGGAAATCTTGAGGAGTAAGAGACAAAGAAGGGAACTTGAGCTTGGCAAGAAGTCATGCGTGTTTGTCTGGGGTGGAGTAGGAGCAGAGAAGAGAGCTGATGAAGAAAAAGAAGTTACTGTAGACATGAATCATAATAATTGCATGTGGAAGTTTAATCAATGTAATCAGATGTCTGGGATGAGAAGACAAAAAACCTAAAAACACATTTACTATTAAGCAATTGACTTATTTGCAACATCGTTTTAAACTGAAAATTCCATTGTGAAATAAATAGAGAAAGGATGGTGGAAGGGCATGAATGAAGAATGGTTATGTCATCCAATGGAGGCAACAGAGTGTGAAATCCACATAAAGAGTGTTGGCAAGAGAGTCGGCTCAGGACATTTCTCCCAAGGCTATTTAAGGATTGAAACCAAACAGCAAAGAGAAGAAAAACGTAAAAGATCTGCAAAGATTTTTATAAAAAAACTTTGAGGAAAGTAAAGGTATCATACTTGGACTGTAATATCAGAGTTCTTAGAAATAGCACTAAAGAGGATGAGATAGAGGAAAGCATCTGGATTAGACCAAATGTACAAAAATGAGATTTGTTTTGGAGGTCACACCATATGAGGGGATGAGGATATTGAAAAGTGTGAATGATTGAAAAAGTTATTAAGTATTTACTATGCACTAAGCACTGGTTGATCTAAGCCTGTTCTCTATGAACGCTCCACCTAATTAGGGGAGACAATATGCATACAAACACATATGTACACGCAATGTATGTATATATGTATGTGTGTATGTATACACACATATATTTATATACACACACACACACACAGAGGGGCAGAGAGGGAGAGAGACAATGAGACAGACACACACACATTCCAATGAAGAAAGACCTCTGAATCCAAAGAATTTGGTGGTGGAGTATCTGGAAAGGTCCAGACATTCTTAGGTCGTATGAATAGGTCAGACAAGAGTGCTGGAGATGTTCCAGAAATAAAGGTAGGTTACATGGTGAGCATATAAGGGTAGATAGTAGGCTATGGGGTACTTCTATTTCATCAGAAGCAATAGAGTTGTTGACTTTATCTTAGTAAGCCATGTGTGTTTCAAGGAGCTTGGGCAAAGGTGGGAGATTTTCTTCAGTGGCTGCCTGACCATCTCAAAGGGGTTTGGGGGCAATCCCAGGGTCAGGCAAGGGGATGACAAAGAAAGACATTGGGAAAAGGGTCACTCTAATGTTGGTGAGTAAAAAAAAAATTCCAAAAGTGTGGGAAAAGTCTTCAGTCTTTAATACCATTATCACCCTCTTGGGGATATGTGATAGAGGGTCATGTCCCTGTGTCCTCTACTTCAAAACAGGGGCAGATATATTCTTACTGCTTCCTGTAAGTCATGATGACTATTTAAATTGACTGCTGGGCTGCAATTTCATGGCTGTACTAAAGGGACAATCCCTGCCCCTCAAACCTATTTTTCTTGCTGACTTGGAATGATGACATTGGAAGCTCTAGAGGGTCAGGTGGGGGGCTCACATCCTTCCACCTGGTGCTTAGCTAAGAGGTCACGGCTTCCCAGTCAAGCTTGTCCCTGGGTCCCTCCCTGTTGTGATCTGGAAAAGCAGCCATTGTCTTCTCCTTCCCAGGAACCGAGGCAGCAGCTCCCAGAGCTTTTGAAGTGGCAGCAATCAATAGCAGAGTCAGGAGAGGGAAAGAGTCGCCCAAAGGGAGAAGCTGCCCATTTGGTGTTAATGGGACTATACTTAGTGGAATGAAATGTATGTCGAGGCATTTGCAAATGTCTCAACAATGCCTGAGTATTAGGTTCTCACCTGACTGTACTCAATGTATGACTATTTCTTAATATTCCCTTTTCTGTATGGGAATAAAACCACCTGTGCTAGACCTGATTCATGTTTGTACTTTGCCCACTTTTTTTTTAATGACCCTTTAGGACCCCTTAGACTAGAACCCAATGTAGAGTTGTTTCTCAAGAGTCTGAAGTGGTGGTGGAATTAGAGCCTTGGGAACCTGGTTCCCCTCTAGAGGAGACAGGCAATGGGAGAGCAGTGAAGCCGGGGCCAGCCTGGGGTGGGGGTAGGGGGCACAGGAGAATGCTTTCCTTTTCTATTTGCATTCCTGGTTCCAACTTCAGTGCTTGGTACAAAGTAACTGCTTAATAAATAGTTCCCCCCATTTTTCCTCCTCTAAGTTAAAAACTTAACAATGTGATTTTGATTGATCATCTCACTCCAAACTCCTTCCCTGTGAGTTTCATGAGGCGGAAGAATTTCATGTTTTGCTATTTTTGCTACTGAAATTAATGAAGAAATTAATGTTTTTCTGCTGTTTTTATTACCATGAGTTTGCCTTCTTTGGTGTTCATGGGCAGTTAGTAGGTTAGTCCGAATTTATTAGGCACCTATGGTGTACCAGGCTCTGTGACAAGGTCTGGAGATACAAAGAGAGAGAAAAGTCCCTGACTTCAGGGTGCTTACCATCTAATGGCCAAGGCATAGTATCTTCCCTTAGGAGACACTATGCCCCTCTACATGCTGTTCTTTAGTGGGAATGTAAGGACAGAGTGGGTGTTTGGGGGACAGCCTGGAGGTCACTGCATTTGTTTTTCCTTGGCAGCCCTTTGCTGATTCAGAGTCAGGTCCATGTGGATACACATTCTTCCTGTCCCAGCTGAAGCTCCCACACAACATAAAACCCATCCAGAAGGGGGCAAAAACCACTTCATATAGCATGGCTTCAAAGAGTGGTGGTTTAGACTCTGAACCCAACTTTGACTTGAGGAATTCATATGGGGAGAGAATGGTGGTACAAACAGACGGGTCATTAAAAAACCCTGTTCAACACAGTGACCAGCCATAACTCCAGTGGTCCAATAGTGAAACATGCTACCTACCTATGAAGAAAAAGGCAATGGATTCAAGGTACAGAATGAAACATAGACTTTTGGACACAGTCAATTAGTAAATTTATTTTTCTTGGTTATGTGTATTTATTACAAGCCCCCTGCCCCACTTGGAAGGGGGGAGGAGACAAAGATGGGATAGGGAAAAAATAGATGTGTTTAACTGAAAAAAAAATAACAAATTAAAAAAAAGAAAACTATTGGTCAGAAGTTGGACAGGAGCTGATTTTCTTAGAAATTGCCCCAATTTTTGGCTCTGTTCTCTTATGCAATTACCCTTAGAGAGAATTGCTTTTATATACTAGGTTAAGGAAAAAGAAACCTTTTCATTAGAGATATTTGTTAAAATGAAATTACAACAAATTTGTTTATTACATAAAAATACCATTTTTTTCAAATTTCAGTTCGAAACTTCAGAGTTGTTCCACTCATCTTTTTCTCATAATCTGCATCAAATATCTCATTTTGTGCCACAGTGAAGTGGTTTTTCCAGTCACCAGCAATCCCTTAAGACAAAAGAGGGAAAAAAAAGTGCATGAAAACACCAACCCACTGGTGAAGGTATTGATGAAGATGGGGAGGGGTCAATGAGAGCTGGAGGAACCAAATATCATTTTAATGAATGTTAGCAATTAATTATGGCCATCATTATGACTAGAGGAAGAAAGACATGCCATCTCTCCTTAGGCTGAAATGAGAGGAAATAAAGTTAAAAAAAAGGTTGAGGCAGCCAGGTGGTACAGTGAATAGAGCACCAGACCTGGAATTAGGATGAGATCTGAGTTCAAATCTGTCCTCAGATGCTCTGTGATCTTGGGCAAATTACTTCTTTGCACCCCAGTTTCCAGTAAGATAGGGATAAGAACAATACATGCCTCCCAGGACTGTAAAGTGCTTTGCCAGTCTTAAAGCACTAGATAACAACAACTAAGGTAGTAATGATGAGGATGACGAGGATGAAGATTCCAGTTCTCCTGCTTATAGGTGTATAGAATAAGAGGATTAGACTAGATGCCCTTTAACTTCTCTTCCCAACATAATTGTTTAGATCTGGACTTTCAAACTTATGGTGCCATTTGGAGAAGAAGCTTCTGTAGTGGACAAAAGGTCACTTTGGAGCCAGGAACAAAGAGTTGTGTAACCATGGGTGAGATGTTTAATGTCTCAATGTCCCAGACAGCTCTTTTAGACTCTAAAGGACAAATCATTGAAGTACTAAACTGTATTTGTGGAGGGTCTGTCCATGCTGGAAGTTCCTGACATTGCTCAAATTTTAGATCTGTACCAAAAAAAGTTAAAAATGGAGATATTCACCTTTGCGCATGAAAGGAGAGATATTATGATCCATCAAAGTACTTGGTACTGACTTGTAATTCACCATAAAGTTATCTTTCATTGTTTCAAAGGAGGTGTGCTGGACAATTCTGTCCAAGGTCTCTTCATCCAGTTTCTTCCCTAGGAATTGGATTATCTTCCGAATTTCTCTCTTTGGGTCCTATGGATGGAGAAAGACACCTTGAGAGATAAGAAAGATAAAGGTCCTCAGTAGTATAGTGAACTAAATTTAAACCAGTTAAAAGGTCTGTGATTTTAAAATTCGTAACTCCCTCTTCCAAATATGCTTTTATTTGATCAATAATGTAAATATTTGTCAGTGCTTTTGATTCTAAGTCACGTGAATTTCCATGGTAAGATGATTATTCAGCAATCCTTATTAAGATTTATGGTCTTGATACCTTTAAATTTAACTTTAAAATCTAAGCTGAACCACACAGTTACACAATAATAAAGGGGAAAATTAATTTATTTTTAAAATTAAAAAATAGTTTGAAAATTTAACCGATGTTTATTGGATTAAAAATAATCAGAAATAATTTATTCTCATTTGATCCATGATGAATGCTGCTTGTGGAGATGAACGGCACATTGCATTCTCATTTCAACTATTCTGCCTTCCTCATTTTCTTCTACGCTTTGGCAAGATAGCCAGATGTGGGAGAAAGCTGGATACAATCAATGGTTCAGTGGAGAGCAAGAGCTGGCCTGGAGTCAGGAAGATCTGGGTTTAGATCTGACTCTGACAATCACTGTTTGTTGTTGTTGCTCATCCTTTGTTCTCTAAGAGACGTCTGGAGGGTGATGTCTCCACTTGCAAGTGAATTAGATTTAAGTGAGGCAGAGCAGTCATCAGCCTCTCACTGCACTCCAGAGTCATTGGGGTCCAGTGGGAAGACGTGGGTCAGGAAGACTGGCAGTGACTGGATTCAGTGGGAGACTTTGGCCTTTTGCTAGTGGCAAAATTCTGGGAAATCACTGAATCTCTCTAAGCCTCAGTGTGGTCATCTATAAAAGGAGGATTTTGGACCAGAGGTCCTCTAAAGTTCCTTCTAGCTCCAAATCTGTGATTCCATGAACCGAATCAGATAACACATTATGGTTCTATCACCTGCTGGGGTTTTAAGCCCAGGAAGACAGTATAGAATTAATTTAGTTTACTAGAGGCTTGAGATGGGCATTGACATACTTGAAGTCTCACAAGTGATAAACATCTGAGTAGGCATGTGGACCCAAATCCTTTGATTTTGAAGAAGTCAATCTGAAGAATTTGAAGCAAACAACTACTCTGTGGGATTATCATAGGCTCACTGGTACCTAATTGATTATAGCCGAGCCTTCTTCTAATGGCCACAATTCTGCATCCCTAATCTTCAAAAACTAAAACAAGATGGAAACCACTCATTTGATAGATGTTTGTGTTAAAGGCAAGAGGTTAGTATGGATGAAAGCCCTGGTTATCTGGAATCAATCTCCCGTCTCATTGGTATGAAAAGGATTAGCTGAAATAGGTCCCTGTGACAACTGCACCTCTTTTATGTCCTCAAAGAACAGATAGAGGATGGGGTGATCTTTCTTCTTTTCCCACCAGCTTGTGACATGTTCATACCAGGAGCCATAGGCCACTACATTCGGCAAACAAAATCAGATGGAGAGGAAAATTGCATTAGAAACATTCCAGGCTAGATGTGTGCCCACACTAGGTGGGGATCTCTAAGCATCTAATGAGGTCTTCCAGTAATCTGCTTTAACCCTGGACATGAAAGGACAAAAGGAAGAAGAGAATGAGTTTTCTCCTCTCCCCTGCCTTCCCACCCCCTAAACTTCCTCTTGATGCTTGTGTGATTGTAAAATTGGGCATCTACTTCCAGGGAAAGAGAAGTACATGGAAGTATTGGGTGCAGCTTTGGTGAAAGAACATAAAGAAAAAGAACATGGAAAGACAGAGAAAGCCCATTAAGGAGAGAACAAAGCAGATGGGCATTTAAGAGGGTGAAGAAGTAGCTGGGATCATGGTGATAATGCCTTGTATTTACAAATCACTTTCTGATTTGTACAGTGCTTCTGCCAGGAGCATCTTTCATGACTCTTAGCCCAGGGAGTTTGTCTTAACTCCTCTGCTTACCATTCCCGGACATGAATTTCTCGAGGTACTCAGCAAACGTGCCTGGCTCAGGTTGGAACTTGTTCATTCTGTCAAAATTGTAATAGGAGACTGCTACATCCTTGGCGTTCCGAGCCACATAGATTATCTGTGGGCAAGCAGCAGAGGAAAGAGGTATTACCAGGAAGTAAAGCCTGGAATGCTAAGGGCTCCCCATTGAAATCTGTGGCTGAAACTACCTGCACTTTGGGAATGGGAAAGGTAAAGATCAAAAGCCATCTTTGAAGCGAGTCAATGTCAGGCAAGCACATAGTAGGCACTAAATAAATGAGGTTTCCTTCTTTTCTTGGATTTTCTTTATAATGTCCCCTTCCCAGCCTTCTTTATCTTTCTCCCCATCTCTTTTTCATCTCTCGACTCCATGATGACAGGGATTGTTTCTATTTCTGCTTGTATTTGTGTTCCCAGCACTTGGAACACTGCCTGTCATACAGCAAGAGCTTAATAAATACTTGCTGACTTTTTGACTGATGTGAAATTGAGCTTAGCAGTCTCATAAATCTCCCAGGAATTTTTTCTTCCCAGAGAGTATAAGAGGAGTTTCATATTTTAAATCTCTGTCAATATGTGTTTCTGAGTCTTTTGTATTTTCAGCATTTCTTTTGTGATGGAGGAAAGAAATGACAGTCCTGTATCTGATATGTTTTGTACATTGGGTATTTTTCTGGAAGGGACACTATTAATTTTTTAGGGATGCTAATCATGAGCCATCAGAGACTTTCTACTTAGAGGCAAGGGCATAATGAGTCAGAGAGTATGAGAAAAATCTAATCCAGGGGTGGGGAACCTGAAGCTTCAAGGCCGAATTGTGGCCTTGTGTGCAGCCTTTAGACTGAGTCCAAGTTTTACAGAACAGATCCTTTTATTAAGGGGATTTGTTCTATGAAGTTTGGATTCAGTTAAAGGACCAAACCTGAGGACCTAGAGGGTCACATGTGGCCTTGTGGTTGTAGGTTCCCCACCCCTGGCTCTAATCCAATTCCTTTACAGGTTGGGCTCTGAGGATTGAACCTGGTCTTGCTTGAGGCAGCTAGGAGGAGCAGTGTTTAGAGCAATGGACCTGAAATCAAGAACTTAACCTCACATACTTCCTGATTGTGTGATTCTAGGCAATACACTTAATCTCTAAGCCAGGGTTGTTGTTAGGGTAAAATGAGATAATATTTGTAGAATGTTTAGCAAATCTGAAGGTGTTATATGGAGGCAAATGATTATTATTATGAGTCCAGAGCTTGGAGACCTTAGTTAGTTAGTTAGAAAAGGGGCCCCATTTCTGGGCCCTCAGACCCTACATCTACATCACATAAATCATTAAATTGTGATTTCAATAGAACAGCCCTACCAAGTCAAAAGGATAGGTTTCCCCTCCCCCTAAATTATAAAAAAAGTGGATAATGGAGTATTCAGGCTGTGTTGTGACAACCTTCTGGAGCCCCGAAAAAGGAAATCTTTCTTTTTTTTGGGGGGGGAAGGAGCCTAACTCTGATGGTGATACCATTTGAGATTCAAATAAACCTGGGTGCACAGTTTTAACTTGCCATCAAGTTATTAAGGTGGAGGCTAAGATGTTCAGATATCCTAAATCTGAACTTTGAGGAAAAATACCCAATTTATAGCTTGCCTGTTTCCGGCTTTAGTAACTGAGTAAAAGTTCCAGAAGAACAGCTATGCATTGGCATTAGGGGTACTGTGGCACAACAGAAAGATTGCTGGTTTTGAACAGAAGTTATTAAGTCATTTTGGTCATGTTTGACTCTTTGTGACCTCATTTGGGGTTTTCTTGGTAAAAATACTGGAGTGGTTTGCCATTTCCTTCTCTGGCTCATTTTACAGATGAAGAAACAGGCCAATAGTGGGAAGGGACTTGCCCAGGGTCACACAGTCAGTAAGTGTCTGAGGCCATAACTTGGGAAGATGAGTCTTCCAGACTCCAGCCTGGCATGCTGGCACCTGCTAGCTGCCCCTTTGATCAGAACACCTGGATCCAAATCATGCCTATGCTACTTCCTATGAAACAGAGAAAATTACTTAACCTCAATGAGTCTCTAGAGTAGATAATCTCCAAGACCCTTGAAGCTCTAAATTCATTATCTTATTGCTGCTAGGCAAAGTCTAATAAGCCTAGTTGATAGCTCCCATGGAGGCAGATTATGTCTCTATTAATGATGACATTGAATAAATCCTTAAAGTGCTGACTTTTAGCACCTATCACTAAACAAACACATTTTTTCCCCTGTTGAGAAATTAAGAATCTCATAGAAAAGGATTTAACTTGAAAACTGGTAGAGGATTAAGTTGGGAATAATGCTTAGGTTACTGACCTCTCTGTTCTCTTAGGATTGTGGGTAGGGAGGGAAGGGAGCTGATAACACAAGCTTGCATTATCTATCAAGTACAGTTTCCAGTGTCCTTTTGCATGGTCCTCTGAAGTGGGCAAGGTGGGTTCCATAATCTCTGGAGACTGCTAGTCTTCTATCTCTAGGTCTGGTGCACTTTATCTACTCTGGCTCTCAAGGGTATGGTTACCTTGCAGTTGCTCTCCCAGAAATTCTTAGGAAGGAGGGAAATTGGCAGGTGACTCTTCACAAATCGAGGAGATGGCATCTTTTCTAACTCTTCTGTACCTGGGAAAAGTCCATTTGAGACATACAGAAATGAGATTTTCCCCTTGACATTTCTACCATCTTGTCTTAACTGATGGCTTCTGAAAATTATTATCTGCTTGGGAAGACTGACCCAATCTTTTGCTGTCTTTGTGTTTTCTTGTGCTGGGAAAGGCTGGGATGGAATCCCCTCCCCACCCATGTCCATTCTCAGTGCCTCAGCTCACCAGAGGACCACTGAGAACAGAGGGTGCAGCTGAATGAAAGGCATGATTGTGTCTTAGAGGACCTATGAACATTTGGTTCCCTTGAATGGTCAAAGAATTACCATATCTCAAAATTATAGAAAATGTTTTTGCTTATAGCAGCATATGATCCCTCTTGGGCAATATGGAGTAGTGAAGATGATACTTGGAATCAGAAATCCCTGGGTTTATGTTTCCTGGTTGTGTAACCTTGGGCAAATCAAAACCGTCTTTTGGTTTCATACAACTCTATGACTACACAACACTGTAGAAGACTGGTTTCAGAGAATGATTAGTTGAGTTTTGGACACCAAAAACATTTGTTTTTCAGTCATTTTTAGTCATGTCTGAGTCTTTACAACCCTGTTTGGGGTTTTCCTGGCAAAGATACTAGAATGATTTACCATTTCTTTCTCCAGTTCATTTTACATATGGGGAAACTGAGGCAAACAGGGCTAAGTAACTTGCCCAGGGTCACCCAGCTAATGAGTGTCTGAGCTCAATTTGAACTCAGGAAGATGAGTCTTCCTGACTCCAGGCCCAGTGCTCAGTGCTCTATGGTGCCTCCTGACCACTCTCTGAAAACACTACAGGTTCATATATAGCGTACCCTACCATGCAAGTAATTTTATAGAACTATGCATTCAGAGGCAACATGGCCTCAGTGTGAAGTCAGGAATGCTTGCTCTTACACTTACTAATGCTGTCTTACACTTACTATTGTTTGAGCACCTTACTACTTGACTTTGGCAAGTCAGTTAATTTCATTATGCCTCAGTTTACTTATCTGTAAAATTAAGAGAGTGGACTCCATTTGCCTCTAACGGCCTTTCCAGTTCTCAGTCCACGATTCTACGATATGCTCTGAAGTCCAGATGTACATTTTCCAGGTCCATGTTGTGTCCCTTCTACAACTCCAAATAATGTATATGGAACCTGATTCCATGGAGAAAAAGAATGTATTCCCTGAGTGCTGGTGTGTTTCATCCATCAAGATAGGGTCTGAACCTGTGATTTTCTTTTGAAGACTGTTTCTTTTTCTCTTGCCTAGGCTGGAAGTGTAGGGGTCACTCATAGGGCTGATCAGCATACAATTATAATAGAACATGGATAATGATTTTGGGGGTGTGTGTAAGGTTAATGGGATATAAGATCTTTGCCACCCATTAATGGGTCTCACATGGAGCCCTGACATAGAGTCAATTTGGCTTTGGGCCATAGGGATTTCTTCACCTTTTCAATTAAGTGCTGATTTCCAAGCTTCTTGGCACTAAGCCAAGAAACTGTACGCGAGTGCACACACACACACACACACAGAGTATTGCTTGGTGGAAAAGGTGTGAGCAGAGGGAGAAGCAGGTGGAGAGAGAACATGGGGGGGAGGGAAATTTGCATTTAGGGAGGACATTGGAAGGAATTCTTTGAAATGTTGAAGTTCCCTGGATTGGTGATGAGTTGCTTGCTATATCTTGCCTTCTGGTATCCTAACAGTGATGTTAATAAATATTTTGGTTTTCTTGGAGGGGAAGTCATTATATTTTGAGAACCGACCCTGGGAATACATACGCATGTTCATAGCTGCTGCTATGGGTACCGCATTGGCATGGGGGGGAGTTCTCCACCCATTGAGAAGGAGAACATGATGATACCCATTACACACGGCATAGGTAATGTTAGTGTCTGGCTTTCTAAGTCAATGGGCAGCAGCGGTGATCCTGTTGCACAGGTTAGTGGGTCTGTTTCTATTTTTTAGGACAAAAGACTAAACCTTTAGTAACTTTGTCCTTAAGAAAGATAATCATAATAAATAATGATAATAGTTAGTTAGCATTTACAGTGTCTAAGGCACGGTGCTAAGTGCTACCTCGTTTGGTCCTCACAATAACCTGGGGAAGTAGATACTATTATTATGCCTGTTTTATTTT
>JAQQSW010016347.1:0-11695 GCA_028646575.1 Pseudocheirus occidentalis | reverse complement strand
AACTGTGAACATTGTACTGAACAAAGATTTGTAATGGAATAAACACAGTGTTCACTAATACTATGTAATCCGAATCTTAAAAGCTCTTCACAGTAGCATTCCCTCAGAAATCTACTGCTGATTGGCTTTACACTACCTGAAATCTATGACTTAAAAAGAAAAACCCTGGACAATATCATTCAAGAAATTATTAAAGAAAACTGCCCTGATATATTAGAACCAGCAGGCAAAATAGAAATAATCTACTGATCACTTCCTAAAAGAAATTCCAAAATGAAAACTCCCAGTAACATCATAGCCAAATTCTAGAGCTCAAAGATCAAGAAGAAAGAACTACAAAAAAGAAACAATGCAAATATCATAGAACTATAGTCAGGGTTATACAGGATTTGGCAGCTTCTACCTTAAATAACCATAGAGTTTGGAATATGATATACCAGAAGTCAAAGAAGTTAGGATTACAACCAAAAATCATCTACTCAGGAAAATTGAATATAAACTTTCAGGGGGAAAAAATGGATATTTTGTGAAATAGAGGACTTTCAAGATTTCCTAATTAAAAGACTAGAGTTGAATAAAAAAATTGACTTCCAAATATAAGACTAAAAGGAAAACACAAAAGGGTTAAAAAGAAGAGAAAAGAAAAAAGAAAGAGAAAACAAGAAATTCAATAAGGTTAAACTTTTTATTTCTACATGGCAAAATAATATTTGAAAGTCTTAAGAACTGCATTACTGAAAGAGCGATTACAAGGAATATAAGTAGACAGGGTATGGATATAAGGTGACTTTGATGAAATGATATCCATCAAAAAAAAATAAAGGGGCAAGAAAGAAAATTGCACTACAGGAAGGAGGGGGGGATATTGAACAGGGAAAATCATCCCACATAAAAGAGGCATAAAAGAGTTTTTATAATGTAGAGGAAGATGATGGGGGTGGTAGGCAAAGCTTAAGCCTTACTCTCATCAAAATTGGTTCAAAGAGGATATGACATAAATACACACTTGGATATAGAAATCTATCTTACCCTATAAGAAAATTTTTTTTAAAAAGGATAGGAATAATAGAAGGGATAGTGGGAACTAATAAATGAGAGAGTAGATTGGGGAAGGTAGTAATCAGAAGCAAAACAGTTGGGAGGATGGAAAGGATTGGATTAAGAAACAGAGGGGGATAAACAAGCAAAAATTAGCATGGAGGGAAATACACACTTAGTTATTGTAACTATAAATGTGAAGTGGATGAACACACCCATTAATTGGAAGGAGAAAACAGAATGGATTAAAAACCAGACTCCTGGGGGGGCAAAGTCAAGATGACGGCAAAGAAGCAGGATAACTCCATTAATTTCCCCCATAACCACCTCAAATACCTATAAAACATGACTCTAAACAAATTTTAGAGCTCCAGAACCCAAAAAATGATAGAGAAACAAGGTTCCCACTGAAGGCAGCCTGGCAGGTGGACAGGAAGGGTTCATCACAGCACACTGGGAGCTGAGCCCAGCCTGGCCTGAAACCATAGCTGTAGTCTCAGGGCAGCCAGGACAAGCCACAGCTGGAGCATTCAGGAGAGTGAATCACCAGCAGCTGTGGCTATTTCCAGAATTAACCCATAAGAGCCAAGGATGATGTGAAAGGTCAGTGGAACTTGACTAAATTTGGACAAAATGGGTGGGTATGGCTGTCTACTCCAAGAGCAAGAAAGCAGCAGAAATGGCCCCGGCATCCACCTCCACGTGGCTGCTTCAGAGCTCCCGGCCTCCATATTGCAGAGGGGCCAAGCAACCATTCAGAGGCTAAGTGCTCTTGCCTTAACCTGCCTGGATCAGGATCACAGTGTTGGGTCATGGTCCTGAGGTGTGTGACCAGTGAGCCAAAGCTGGTGAGGGCTACAGAGATAGCAGCCTCCTAAAAGCTCTGGCAGCTGCAAAAACCCCAGCAATTTGGGACAAAGCTCTCCCCTTTCAAAGCAGAGTTCTACAGTGGCAAAGAGCTCAAAAGTCAAGTTTAGTAACTGGCAACATGAGCAGGCAAAGGAAGAAAAGTAAGCACAGCCATCCAACTGTAGATTCCTCTTTGGGGGGACAAAAAGTATCAAAGCATGGAACAGGAGGAAGACAACACAATCAAAACTCCCATACCAAGAGCTTCCAAGAAAAATATAGACTGGCTACAGGCCAAGAAAGATTTTGAAAACCAAATAAGAGAAGTAGAGGAAAAATTGGGAAGAGAAAT
Source organism: Pseudocheirus occidentalis (assembly GCA_028646575.1). Classification (NCBI taxonomy): domain Eukaryota; kingdom Metazoa; phylum Chordata; class Mammalia; order Diprotodontia; family Pseudocheiridae; genus Pseudocheirus; species Pseudocheirus occidentalis. Next base: position 9,456 of record JAQQSW010016347.1, on the reverse strand, counting down.
GAGAATGATGCAAGAAAATCACAAAAAGAGAGTCAACAACCTGACTGAAGAAAATAACACCTTAAAAAATATACTAGGGGCAGCCAGGTGGCGCAGTCAATAGAGCACCCACCTTGGAGTCAGAAGGACCTGAGTTCAAATCCGGCCTCAGACACGCTACCCAAAAACTAGCCATGTGACCTTGGGCAAGCCACTTAACCGCAATTGCCCTCCAAAAACAAAACCAAAAAAAAAAATAAATAGACTAACTCAAATGGCAAAAGAGGCCCAAAAAGCCAATGAGAAGAATGCCTTAAAAGCCATATTTGCCAGATGGAAAAAGAATTTCAAAAGGTCAATGAAGAGAATAATGCCTTCAGAATTAGAGTGGAGCAAATGGAAGCAAATGACTTTATAAGAAGTCAAGAATGTATCAAACAGATCCAATCAAATGAAAAAATAGAAGGCAATGTGAAAAAGCTCATTGAAAAAACCACTGACCTGGAAACTAAATCTAGGAGAGACAATTACAAAATTATTAGACTACCTGAAAGTCATGATCAAAAAAGAACCTAGAAATCATCCTTCAATAAATTCTCAAGAAAATTTGCCCTGATATTTTAGAAACAGAGGGCAAAATAGAATAGAAAGAATTCACTAATCACCTCTTGAAAAAGATCCCCAAAAGAAAACTCCTAGGAATGTTATAGCCAGGTTCTGGAGCAACCAGATCAAGGAGAAAATATTACAAGCTGCCAAGAAGAAACAATTTGAATACTGGGGAAACACAATCAGGATAACTCAGGATCTAGCAGCTTCTACATTAAGAGACTGAAGGGCCTGGAATATGATATTCCAGAGATCAAGGGAGGTAAGATTAAAACCAAGAATCACCAACCCAGAAAAACTAAATATAATATTTCAGGGGAAAATATGGGCATTCAATGAGGTGGAGGACTTTCAAGCATTCTTGCTGAAAAAAACAGAACTGAATAGAAAATTTGACATTCAAATACAAGAAGGATGAGAAGGTAAACGTGGAAAAGAAATCATAAGGAACTCATCAAAGTTGAACTATTTACATGCCAACATGGAAAAACAGTAATTGTAACTTATGAAACTTTTCTCAGTATCAGGATAGGTGAAGGGAATATAAATGTTTGTGTATGTATGTGTATATATGTATGTATGTATGTATGTATATAGATACATAGATATACATACATATATACACATGTACATATGTCTATATAGGAGGATGTATATGCATATATACATATGTGAGTGTGTGTATATATGTGTATACAAACAGAGGGCACAGGATCAATTGAATAGGAAGGGATGATATTTTAAAAGGTGATATTGAGAGGTGGGAGTGAAATAGAATGGCAGGAGACAGGGAAAGACAGAATGGGGTTAATCATCTCATATAGAAGAGGCAAAGGGATAACTGTTACAATGGAGGGGAAGAATAGGAAGGCAAAAGGAAATGGATCAACTTTACTCTCATTGAATTTGGTTGAGGAAAGGAATGACATACACTCTAAATTGGGTATCTTTCCCTACAGGTGAGTATGGGGGAAGGGGATGAGAGGGGGTATGATGATGGAGGGAAGGGCAGGTTGGGGGAGAGGGTTGTTAGAAGCACACACTTCTGTAAAAGGACAGGGACAAAATAAAGAATAGAACAAGTGGGACGAGGGATAGGAAGGAGGGAAATATAGTCAGTCTTTCGCAATATGTGGAGATGTTCTGCATAACTACACATTTACAGCCTGTATTGAATTGCTTGTGGTTCCATTGGGGTAGGTGACGAGGGAGGAAGGGAAAGAATCTAGAATTTAAATATATAAATATTATTATTATTATTATTATTTACCTGCAACTGGGTAATAAAATATACAAGCACTGGGGTAGGGAGATCCATCTTGCCCTACTGGAAAGTCAGAGGGGTGATGGGGTAGGATATAGGAGAGAGCAGATTGGAGGAGGGGATATACTGTGAGACTGCTGTTTTGGGGTGGTGGGTAGGGGAAAGACAGGGAGAAAATTTGTAACTCAAAATCTCATGGAAATGAATGATGTAAACTAAAAATAAACAAAAGTTAACATTAAAAAGTTTTTTTTAAATCAGACTCCTACAATATGTCGTTTACAAAAAACACACTTGAAGCAGAGAGATACACACAGAGTAAAGGTAAGTGACTGGAGCAGAATGTATTATGCTTCAATTAAAGCTAAGAAATCAGGGGCAGCAATTATGATCTCAGACAAAGCAAAATAGACCTAATTAAAAGAGATAATGAAGGAAACTGTATCAGGCTGAAAGGTACATTAGACAATGAAGTCATATCAACACTAAGCATATATTCCCCAAATGGTACAGCATCTATTTTTGGAGAAGTTGAATGAGTTACAGAAGGAAATAGATAATAAAATTATACTAATGGGGGACTTCAACTTTCACATCTCAGAAAGAGATAAATCTAATCAAGAAATAAATGAGAAAGAATCTAAGGAGGCAAATAAAATTCCAGAAACGTTAGATATTTTAAATCTCTGAAGAAAATGAATGGGAATAGAAAGGAGTATACTTTTTTCAGTAATATGTGACACCTGCACAAAAGTTGACCATGTATTAGGAGAGAAAAACTTCACACCCAAATGCAGAAAGGCAGAAATAGTAAATGTATCCTTTTCAGATCATAATGCAATAAAAATTATCTTCAATAGTGGACAATGGAAAGAGAGGTTAAGAATTAACTGGATATTAAATAATCTAATTCTAAAAAATAAACAAGTCGAAGAACAAATCATAGAAATAAAACATTTTATATTCAGGTATATGGCTATATTTGTCCACAATAGTCAAGACAAACAGAAGATCCAGGAGGATTCTGATCAGTGTACTTTAATATCATCACCTGTCTCAGAATCTCTATCAGAAGTCAGTCTCACAAGTAGGCAAAGTATTCTAGGTATACTAATTTTGTTCCTGAAAAAAAGTTTTCTTTTAACTTTGGGGAATCAAAATTGCCTGTTTTATTCTTTATAATTATCTCTAACTCATGTTTGTTTAAGAATGCCCCCCATAAAGGAGAGGATTCTGGAAAGATTGTGGAGTAGGTCAGAAAACTTTCAGCTCTCCAAATTTTCTTCACAAAAACAAAATACAGAACATTGCCTCAGAGAAGCAGTAGAATATACCTGTTCTGGGCCTGTTTCTTCCTAATGAATACCTCACAATGCAAGTGTCACATAAATAGGAGGTCTTCTAAGAAAATTTAGCTTTATGATTGAATCTACCAAGGGAAAAAAATCTGTGCAAATTAAAATAAATTCTTCATAACAATTCACTAGGCTCCTAATAGAGTAAATAAATGAATAACATTACTTGTTATATGTATGTTGAGTGAATGAATGTTTCTGTCTCATAAAGTACTTTTAAAATTATGACAACTTTAGAAATAACAAATGAGGGAAATGATTATTAAAAATATTGTTAAGTTAAAATAGAATTATTAAACCACTTTATCCCCTCAATACCCAAGAAAATTCAAGATTACATAAATTTACATTAATTAGGGAATAGGAATAGAGACTGGACCTGTGATTTCATTGGCACAAGTCCAAGTACAGAAACTCCCTCCAGCTATGCATTTTAATATCTTCATTGTACCTTATAGTCTTAGAAAGTTGCTTAAAGCAATGAGATGTTCATAGTGACACAGACAATATGCATCAGAAGCAGAAATTGAAAGATGATTTTCTTGGCTTTAAGGACAGTACTTTATCCACTCTCCATGTTGCTTCTCATGAATGAATATCAACCTACTCACATCATGGGGTCCAATTGATTTGTCATGTAAAATCAACTCCCCGTACAATGCCATCTGCAATTTGCAAGAAGGTAGCTATTTGGTGATGCACTTAAGTGGTGGATTTTCACAAATATTGCATCCATCTTCATAAATTACAGTGGGTCTTATGACCCTGAATTGTCTTTGGCTACTGGAAAGTTTTGATGTTAACACATACCCTTCAATGACGAATACTTACATAGCCCCAAGGGGACTTTAATGTATCACCAATTTTGAGGGAGTGTTATTCACACGATGAAGAATTAAGCTTAAAGTCAGTGAGTCCAGAGTAGTTTAGGAAAGCTACAGCTAATATGTTTGAAGTCATAGAACGAAGTGAGGTGATGGGAGGGGGAAGGGAGAATAAGGAAAGGAGAGGGCTAAGAACAGAGCCTTAGAAAACACAGAGCTTAAGGGTTGGAAAATAGGATGAGTCAGTAAAGGAGATAAAAAACAGGTCATTAAAGGGATAATGCACAGAAGTTTAAAAAAGAAGAGAGGGAGGAACTGAGAAAGGTATTATTAGTCTCATTTTCTCCAATAAAGTAGAAGACTATATTATCTGCTATATGTGTGAGGGGTCTTGTAGCTGAAGGGCAGAGAGGGAATAAAAGGTTTAGATTCATCACTGGGGAATGAAGTTTTTCAGTCGATGTGAGCATAGCAAGATTGTGGAGCAAAAGAGAGGTCTATTTTTAAAACTGCTGATGGTTACCATTTCCTTAGTCAGATTTGGCATTCCTCTCTATTTGTGAAGTCCAACTCTCCAACTCATCAAACACCTTCCTCTTTCCTCATCTCAAGATTACAATGTAGTAGTAGTACAAAGTTCACAGCATTGCTACATTGGTTAGAAGATAAAGCCATGAGATGGGCCTAAAGCTTAATAGGTGTTAATTGCCTAGCAGATGTGCACAAGTCCAGAATGAAAGAGGTGTCAAGTTAGTGGGCAAGAAAGCCTTTCAAAAGCTAAGAGCTATTCTCTGAGGAAATAATTGTTTGTAGTTACCAAGGTTCTTACCAATCATCAAATACCTGTAAGGCTTTTCATGTGAGACCTGGTAAAATCACAAGTAAATGAAGACTTTATGTCAAGTATAAAAGTAATAAATGAGAGGTGGAAAAGGCCATTGCTATCAGACATTCTTATTACATTTCTAAAATATGTAAATTGGGAGCATCAAAGAATCATGTGCTCTCCCAGGTGCTTACTAGATAACTGAAAAGTTGTCAGGAAAATAATATATTGTAATGGCAATGGAATTTTAAGATGCCTTTGTATTGGAAAGCTGACTGGTACTTAGCACCTAGTTTCAAATTAAGTCTCTGTAAAGAAACAGGAGGTAGAACCCCTGTTGCTGATGTAACAGGAAGGGGCTGAACAGGGAACCCTAGTTATTGATGTGACAGGAAGGGGCTAAACAGGGAGGAGCTATACCATGTATAAGGAAGAGCACAAACTGGACAGTCAGAACTTCTTGGGATAAGCATAGTGGAGTCAGGGCAGCTGCTGCTCGACTGAAGACTGAACTGAGAATTGAGAAGAACTGAGAAGAGGAATGAGAAATGAGAATTAAGATATAATTTCTTGGAACAATTCACATGGAGGCTGAATAAAGTGATTTTGATTTTGAGAATGGAGCTTATGGTGCTGAAGATTTTGGAGGGCCAGCCAGAGCTTCTGAGAATTCCCAAGGGTCAGCCAGAGTTACTGAGGATTTCCTGAGGGCCAGCTGGAGCTGCTGAGGTCTTCTGAGGGCCCACTGGAGCCATCAAGAACTTCTAAGGGCTAGCTGGAGCTGCAAAGACTGAGGAAATGTGGCTGTGGTGCTGATATTTTTTTACAAACATTGTTGTGGTTTTGTTAATGTGTACGATTGTTAATGTGAATGAATGGTATTGTGTGGTCTTATTAAGCTTTATCTTTCCAGGAACAGAGACTGTAAAGGATTTGAGATGGACTAGACATTGTGAGCTTCAATGTAAAGCAGGTACTTCATGGAGAGCTGGACAAGGAACTGGGAACTGCCTGCCTTTGAACCCAGGTGACAGTTTAGTGGATTCAAGTAGGAGCTATCTGCCCCAAGTCAAGATGAAAAGACTTCTCCATGGGTACTAAGTAATGACTGATGAAATTGTCTGAGTAGTGACTGATGAAACAGGATACTGACTAGTGACTGATGAAATTGTAGTTTACTTGTGACCTAGGGGTGAATGGCTTTTGTACTTTCCACTACCCCTTAAGAAGGTACAGAGTAGTGAGTATTGAAGTTATAACTTAATTGCACCCTTTTTTGCTGCCTTTAATGGGGGAGAACTTTGACTTTTGAACTTTGTGTCCCTTGAGGAGACAAGACTCCTTAAGGATAATTGAATGATTGAGTTACTAAATGATTGTACTTTGTGGAAAACTATGTGACCTCTTTGGTGAAAACTATATGGCCATTTTAGTTATAAGTTGTTGAATTGTGACATGGTGAATGCTCTACCTTGATTTTCTGTGAATGTTTTGCTCTGATTTGTTATTGAATAGAGAATTCACTATACTATTCAGTCAGAACCTTGAAAGCTGTTCACAGCAGCAATCCTCTGGAAAGCTGCTCATTCATGGCTTTACATATATGCAATGACTACAATAAATCATGTAAGTTGAAAAAACACTCTGCAGTTGTAATATCACATGGCCTGGGAAGAGAAAAGGCATACAAATATGTATTTCCCTTAGAGAGGTGGGGAACTATGGCCATCTCAGATGTGTCAGTTGTTTTGTTTTACTTTGTCTTTCTTACAAGGGAAGGCCAACGGGTTGAGAGTAGAGGACATTCTGTATCCAGAAATTACTACAGTATAAAAACAAAAAACATCAATAAAATTTTTAAATGAAATTAAATACATTGTTTCAAATCCATACTAGGGTTAATTAAACCTGAAAGATTAGATAAACAAAAGAATATAATGAATACATCCTATTTTCTTTCTAAACTGAGTGAAATCACTTAACAAGTATTCACTAAGTAACTTCTATGGATTTGTTTTATCCTTCAGAATTATTCTTCAACTTCATTATTATTCCTATTGGAACTCCAATGAAGGGCCTACTATAATATCTCACAAGGGGCAACTGATGATATTGGTTCTCCAAGGCTATGTCAGTGAAGTACAGGTAGGTCTATCAAGCTAGAACATGTTCAAGTAGGGACCAGTAACAAGATCTATATCTTTTCCCCAAGAAAGGACTGGATTAGATAGTTGGAAAGGCTTATCATAAGGTTGGCCAAAGCTGGCTAAAACTTTAGGCCAGAGATACTCTTAAAGATTACCTGTAAAATTTATTAAACTGTGGAGGGAATACACACAACAAAAAAGTAAGAAACCCTACAACCACTAAGTTGAATCAATTAGACATCATGTATAGATATATTTATACACTTTCTTTCACCACGACTGATCTCTCTTTTAGAGATGGAATAGCAGAGTTTTATATTAGAGCCATCTTTATAGTAGGAGGAAGAAAGAAGAGAAAGGGAAACAAGGGTGGGAGGGGATGGGTTTGAAATTTTGCTTTGTTTAAAAACTTCCTAGCAAGGGGGAGAATGTTGACTAAATTGAAATATTTCTAATACTTAAGGCCATACATTTTTTCCTCAATAACTTAATGGTTTTACTGGGAAGAATGTTGGTTAGTTTAAACAGTCCTACTTTTATACAATACTATTCTTGTAATACATTTAAGAAAATATCTTAAGTTAAAAAGCAATTGTTGAACAGTTTTCAGATAAACACATATAAGCCAACTCTGAACCCAAAGCTGTGTTTTACATTTTTATAAGGACTAACATATACCAAAATCTCTCTCCATACTTTGCATAAGTCTGAGTTATATTAGGTGGCATGTAAGCCAAAATATTTTTTCCTGAAGGAAATAAAATTGATTTAACATAATAGACAATAATCTTCAGTTCTCCTGGTGCTCGTTGCTACTACTCCAGCTTTACAATCCATATTAACATCATATTCATTTGTACTCAGTTTCCACAAGTAGATTGTAAATGAAAGTAACTATTAAGGAACCAAGATGGTAGAGAAAAGGCACCTAAAATCCTTCTGCAGACCTATAAAAATGCCATAAAACAAGTCTTAAAGCAGCAGAACACACAAAAGGGCAATGTGGAAAAAATTTTCCAGCCAAAGAAAATTTAGAAGGTCAACAGGAAAGGTTTGTTGGACCTGAGTAAGAGGGGAGCATAGTCCAGCACATGTTGTGCCAGCATGGACCCAGCCCCAACAAATGAGGAGTAGGCCTTGGGAACCACTGAATCAGCAATAGCAATAGCTGCTTCTAGAGCTCTCATCCCACAGATTGTAAGGGAGTCAAACAACTGGTCAGAAGATAATAAGGATATAACACCAATCATGGCAGCACCCCCTGAGGACTGCTGCTGTGAATGATTTCAAGTGCCTAATCACATAGTATAATGAACTCTCTATTTATTCAGAACTAAACTTTGTTCAATAAAGTAAAGCATAATATTCATAACAATGTGTTATCTGGAATATCTTATCTTATATGTGTTTATCTGGAAACTGCTCAACAATTGCTTTTTAACTTTAGATATGTTCTTAAATGTATTACAAGAATAGTATTGTATAAAAGTAGGACTGTTTAAGCTAGCCAACATTCTTCCCAGTAAAACCATTAAGTTATTAAGGAAAAAACTGTATGGCCTTAAGTATTAGAAATAGATCAATTTAGTCAACATTCTCCCCCTTGCTAGGAATTTTTAAACAAATTTTAAGCAAAACATATTTGTCTATCTATATATGTATGTACACGTATGTATTGCATATGCATGTGTGTATGTATGTATATACACATACATATATATACATATATATGCACATATCTTATAACACTCACTATATCATATGGCACATAGCATATATCATTGCATTCAGTACCATTCCCCAAAATACTTGTTTACACAATCAGGGGGTCCCAGGCTAGGATTTTTCCCTAGCACAACACATACTAAAAGGGGTAGCAGAAAATACCACACCATCCATCCCTATGTCACTGTAAGAATAATCTCCTGGGGCGGAGCCAAGATGGCAGCATAGAAGCAGCAAAGGACCACAGCTCCCACACAAACACACTAAAAAACTCATAAAATGGGACGCTAAACAGATTTTCAGGCTCCAAAACTCTCCACAAGACTGAAAGCACATCTGTTGCTACAGGCAGCGCAGCAGGCGGGGCTCTTCGTAGCAGTCTGCCACCCCCGGCAGAAACCTCTGCCGGCTCAGGCCCTGGGGCATCGGGTGGGGAAGCGCAGCTACAGGAGAGCAGATCAGCTGCACTGGAGGCACAGTTACCACATTTATCAGGCCAGAAGACAAAAAGGCTAAGAGAAAGGTCAGTGGATTTTGCTAACTGGGGAGGAGAAGAGCGGGTCCGGCCAAACTGCTCCCAGGGCAAGGAGGCAGCGGGAGGCGGCTGTACCAGCAGGACTGTCTGAGAGCTGCAGCGGCTGCTTCAGAGCCCTCGGCCTGCAGATAGCAGGGGGGCTGACGCGACCCATCAAGGCCAAGGGCTCTTGCGTTGAGCGGCCTGGATCTG
>JAQQSW010016346.1:0-11695 GCA_028646575.1 Pseudocheirus occidentalis | reverse complement strand
GTATATAATATTGTGAACTGTTGAAACTGTGAACATTGTTCTGAATAAAGATTTGTAATCGAATAAACAGAGTGTTCACTAATACTGTGTAATCCAAATCTTAAAAGCTCCTCACAGTAGCATTCTCTCAGAAATCTACTGCTGATTGGCTTTACACCACTAGGTCTCAATATTCTCCCAGGCCATCTCCTCTGCTTTAACTTTACTTTCCTTCCTTCCCACTCTCGACCAAATGGTTAAACAATTCAATTCTACAATATCCTCTACTCTCAAATCCATTGCTCTCTTGTCTTAGAATTGCTGTTGTCTTGCCAAACTTTTTGCCTGGGATTACTCCTACCATCTACCTCCTCTGCTCCTACTATGTATTACTAAACAGATCTGGAAGAAATCATGCAAACAAGCCACCTAGGTCCATCAGAAATTTTTTTCTCTACTGAGAGCTCACCCTTCCTTTTACACCTTCCTAATTGAGTTTCTAATGCATTATCCAAAGACCTACTTTCATCCCTTCTTCTCAAGTCTCTCATATCATTCTCTCTCCCCCCCACAAATTTCTCCCCTCTCTGCCCCTAGCACATGCCCTCACTTCACTCTTTACCTAGAAAATAGAGACTGTTTACTGTGATCTCTCTCTTGTTTTCTGTATAAGTCAAAATTCCTTGATATAATTCATTTTTCTCCCTTCCTTTCCTCCAGTTTTTGATGAATAGAGGATACTTCACTAAGACTAGCCTCTGATCTTATCCCCGCCTGAATTTTTCCAACAGATTGCCCTCACTACCATTTTTACCTCACTTTGATAATTTGTCAATATCTCCCTTTCACCTAGTTCCTTTTATGCAGATTGCAAACATCCCTAAGTCCTGAAAATCCTGAAAAAAACCTAACTAGATTCTATCATCCCTTCCACCTATCATCCTATATCTTCCCTCAGTCTCTTAGTCAAACCACTTGAACAAAAGCTGTTCACACCCACTGTCTCTACCTTCACTTCTCTTGATTCCTTACTTTTTGCAATCTGGCTTCCAAACTCACCATTCAACTGTACTCTTTCCAAAGTTATAAGTGTCAAAGCAGATGCCTTTTTCTTAATTTTCATCCCCCTTGTGTGAGATGAAAAAGTTCAGAGTCTGAATCTGAGATCAGAAAAGGTCTTTATTCTTTCTCATGAGAAAGGGCACTGCCCCTGGCCCTCAACTGGAATCTGCCAGGGGGTGCAAAATGTGGAAGTTCGTGGGCTTCTCTTGTCCTGATCCGAACTCTCCCTCTAATACCTGTCCCACCTCACTATTGGCTGGTGAGACAAGCTCACAATCTTTCTCATTGGCAAAAAGCAGTTTCAATCCTTCATTATCTACTTCCTTTCACCAAATTCAGAAGTGCCCAATCAGAAGTGGACTAGTATGGTTTTCTTTCAAATCACCTCATTTTAGGGAAATCATGAGTTACTTACAAGACTGAACTGGTTTACAAATTATGGAGAAGAGATAAGAATGTAACAGGGAGTTAAAAGAAATGAGGAATCTTTACTGTGAGTCATCTCTACTACTCTTAATGAATCTAGGTTGTACAACTGATAGAATGCTGGAAATGGGGTCAGGGAGACCTGAGTTCAAAACAAATCTCAGACACTTATTTAATCTTCTTGCAGCATTTTGACAAGCTTCTCTTGATGGATTCTCTCTCTCTTCTGGGTTTTTGTGACATTATTCTCTTTTGGTTCCCTTTCTATTTGTCTGAGTGCTGCTTCTTAGTCTCATTATTTATGTCATGCTGCCTGCCTGAGGGTGAATCCCAAGGTTCTAGAATGAGCCTTCTTCTGTTCTCTCTACACTCTTTTACTTGGTGACCTCATCAGCTCCTATGTGCCCAATGATCATCTTAGTCATGCAGATAACTACCAGATCGATATCTTTAGCCTTGCCTTTCTCCAGAGCTCCATGTGTACCTTAATTAATGGACAATTAATTAATGAGTACTCTAGTACTTACTATTTCAAACTGATTGTCCTGTAGGTATGTTAAACTCAACATATCCAAAATAGAACTCTTCATATTTCTCCCCAAACTTCTTCTGAATTCCCTCTTTCTGTAGTGTATCCATTAGAGTATAAATTTCATGAGGGCAGGGGCCCTTTTTGCTTTTGCGTATGTATTCCCCATGAATAGCACAAAATAAGCATTTAACGAATCCTTATTGAGTGATTGTTAATTGCAATAATAACTTTATATAGCATTTTAAGGTTTTCATAGTGCTTTATACATATATTATCTCATTTGGTCATTACAAAGGTCTTGATCTTATCTCCATTTCACAAATGAGAAAACTGGAGCTGACAGAGGCAAAGTAAATTGCCCAGGATCAGAGAACAATCAGGTGTTTTGAGTGGCTTCTGAACCTTTGTCTTCCTAACTTCAATGGTATTGGTATTCTCTATACAGTGTTGACTCTTAATGATAACAATGGACAAAAAGAGAAAACCAAGATTATAAGTATGGGCTACAAATGAAGACACAACTGGGGACCGTTTTGCTTTATAATAATCCCTGTCTTGTCACCTTGAAGTCTATAGCTTAGTGCCATAAAATTTTCTTTTTGAAAAACTTTCTAATTTTAACTAAACTTGATTTTAATTTGTATTTCTCACTCATATGAATATCCCATGGTGGGCATCCTCTCCTGGCTGCAGATTAAGACAAATATAAAATATAGGTCCAATGCCCACTCAACATCTTTCTATAGGGACAGGAAACCAGAAAGCACCTCAGTTGCTTACAAAATAGATAAGCCAGATTGAATCTTATCAGAGTTGTTGTTACTGTTTATACCTCCCATTCTAAGTAGCCTTTTTAATAGTAATGATAATATTCATAATTGCTAGCATTTAATAGGCCAGCTAGGTGGCATAGTGGATAGAGTGTTGTACCTGGAATAAAAAAGACTCATCTTCCTGAGTTCAAATCCAGCCTCAGCCATTTACTAGCTGTGTGACCCTGGGTAAGTCACTTAACTATGTTTACCTCACTTTCCTCATCTGTAAAATGATCTGGAGAAGGATAAAGCAATACTCTAGTATCTTTGCCAAGAAAACCCCAAATGGGATCATGAAGAGTCAGACATGACTGAAAAAATGACTGAATGTAGACATACTCAGCATATATTAACACCTATGATGTTCTTGGCACTGTATTAAGTACTTTACAAATATTGTCTCATTTTTTTCCTCACAACAAACCTAGGAGGATGCTATTATTATTTCCCCCCAGTTTGTAGATGAAGAAATTGAGGCAAATAGAGGTTAAGTGACTTGCCCAAGGTCACACAGGTATCTGAGGCTGTATTTAACTCATATCTTCCTGACTAGAGACCTAGCACTCTATCCAGCACACCACCTAGCTGCTGCTTCATTGAAATATAGTTAGCCCTGTATGTTCCTGAATTTAACTTCAAGCATTTTATTAGTAACTTCATTTTCACTTTTGTGTTGGCAATTGCACACACTCAGAGCTATCTACAGTAGAGGAAAAAAGAGAGCTGCTGTGCACACAAGTCTGTGGAATAGCTGGTATCCTACTAGGTGCCTCACTGGTTTTATTCACTTTATGATTGTAAAAAGCTCATTGGGCATTTATTGCATATTTTTAGTGCCTTTAAAATTAAAACTCAAGTTTTGCGGCACAATTATGTCCCCAAAGGATAGTGCAGGCCCTTTGGGCTCTAAGCCCAAGCACATAAAGTCAGTGATGCAGCTTAGTGAGAAAATAAAGGTGTTAGATAAACTTCCTGCCAAAATGTCTGTAGTCACTATTGGTGATGAGTTTAGTGTTAACAAATTACTGAATTGCATCCACAAAAAGATGGAAGGTATTTATGGTACTGATGATTTCATGTAGTATAAAAAACAAATATTGTATGAAATAAAATTTTCCCCCCATTGATGTGTTAGTGCAAAAGGCTACCGAATTGTATGGAATTACTAGTGAGAAAAAATGTTTTGCATGTTACCAGTTTTATTTTGTGTACTGCATTTTATGGGTTATTTCATGGTTACTGGGCTAGAAAAAGTGTATATTATCAGAACTATTTTTTAAATAAAGAATTGTTTGCAGAAAAGCGTATTTCCAGTCATCTCTAGCAAAACATAATAGTTCTTGCTGCTTGCAAGAACCTAATCCCCTATTTCCTGTGCATTCAAAGTAACAACATTCACATTTTTTTTTACTTCTGAGCCATTTCCTAAGGATATTACCCCCAGAAGGTTGAGGATTGATTTATTATATTGAAGTTGCTGCTTCCCAAAGACCTACTGCATCAGAGACCATTTTAAAGACACCCTCTCCTCATAGTATATGGTGCTTCATAATCTCTTCCTCCTTTTCTCCTGGCAGTTACCAATTCTACTTACTGACAGAATAGCTGGTAAATATCCACTCTTTCACCCTGTAACCATTAGCCTCAGTGCCTTTACAACCAATTCTTGATTATCCAAGTTTAAATGATCAACTCTATGAGCTAAATTTTGTGTGTTAAAATTTTAATTCCAGTGGTTTCCCCTTGATGCCTAGCAGGCTCCAAAGCTTCCCAGTCTGTGGCTCCTTAGAGAATGTCAAACTAGTTTGAACAGTAGCTTCAGCAAAAATATAACTATGAAGGTATTTTCCTTTCATTATTAAGATTTTGGCCCTTAAAAAAATTCTTTTGAAAATTGAAGATTTTTTTCTTGTTTAGTTATTTCATCAATCAATCAATGAATACCTCTTAAGCAATTACTGTGTACCAAACAATGTATTGGGTGTTGGGGATACAAAGGTAGAGTTAAAAACAATACTTGCCCTTTAGAAGGTTGCTGTCCAGCCAAGGAAAACAACATTTACATATGTAGGAGATGGATAGGGTTCAGACTTGTCTTTCATGAAACGTCCTTATGAAAAAGGTCTTTCCACCAATGTAGGCCAGTACATTCTCTGTAATTTGTAATCTTAGAGAGTTATCTAAAATTTAACCCCTACATAGAGGCTAAAAGCATTTCCCAAGGTCACAAAGCCAGTAGGTGTCAGAGGTGGTACCTGCATTTGGGTCCTTCTGGCCCTAAGGCCAACTCACTATCCCCTATGCCCTTTAGCCTTTTATACATAAATAACTGTATATGAAATATATACCTAACATATGCAAGGTAATTTGTAAAAGGAAGTCATTAGCAGTGAGGGAAATCCGGAAGAGTATTCTCATGTAGGAGGTAATACTTATTTGAGATCTGAAGATAATTAGGTTTTCTAAAAGTTGGAAGGGAGGAGAGAGTGCATTCCAGGCATAGGAGATAGCCTGTATATATTTGAAGGAATGGGCACAGGGGATGAAATGCAATGTGTGAAGAATAGAAAGAAGGCAAATTCTGTTGGACAAAAGCCTGCATAGAGGGAGTAATAAATATGTGAGTATACATATATATGTATATATACATATATATGCATGTATGTATGTGCATATATATATATCTGTATATATGTACATATATACAGATATATGTGAATTATATATAAATGTGTGTATATGTGTGTGTTATATGTAGATGGCATTCCAGGAGCCTTCATGTAGCTTTTTTTTAAGCATATGAAGACTCTTGGAACACCCTGTTTTAATCAATCAATCAATATTTATTAAGCTCCTATGATGTGCTTAAGTTTCACCAAAAAGCTAGAAAGGAAGGTTGGAGTCAGGTTGTGAAAGATTTTAAATAATAAAAAAGTTTAGTTTTTGATCTGAGAGGCAATAGGGAGCCATTTGAGTTCATGGAACAATGGAGTAACATGGTCAAAGCAATGTTAGGTTTATCACATTAGTAGCCTTGATTAGGAAAGACTGGAGAGGAGAAAGACTTGAAGCAGGGAGAATGACCGAACTAGAGCTATAATTGATAGTATCCACAAACATGCACATACGTACTAAGAACAAAATTACTTCCCTATAGGGTGAGTCAGCATGGTATAGAACAGGGGTTCCTAATGTTTTTATGTGTCATGAACACCTTGATGGTCTAGCGAAACCTATGGAGCTTTTTTCAGAATAATGTTTTAAAATGCATAAAATAAAATACATAATGTTACAAAGGAAGTTGGTTATATGAAATACATTTATGAAAATATTTTTTAAAAATAAGTTCAAAGATCTTAGGTTATGAATCCCTGAATGGAGGATAGAGCTATAGCCTTGTGGACTGGAGATCCTGGGTTAAATGTCTGCCTTAGACATATATTGTCTGTGCAACCCCGGGTAAGTGTGACATGGAGCAAGTAATTTAATCTCCCTGGGACTCAGTTTCCTCTTCTGTAAAGTGAGAAGGGTTCTAGTTCTAGATATATGATCCTAAGTCACTTAACCTTTTATTGTCCACAGGCAACCCTATGAGCTAAAAGTTGCCAAAGAGAATTTCCAGTTTGCGTTGGTGGAGGGAGTTTACAGACTAGGAACTCCCCATACTCATGAGATCATAATCCTCCCTCCTCCTCTCATAAAATGGCAAAATTTTAAGGCTGGCTATGAGAACTACTGTGTATTGTATATTTCTTAGGGATGTTAATGAATGTTTAAGCTCAGGTTTCTAAAAACAACGTTTCCTTTGAACTTAATCTGTATGAGCATAATACATATGATCCTCAATTATTATATTTGTTTGCTTAGTAAGATGTCTCAGAATACATTGAGCATATATTTAGAAAGAAATACAATTGAAAATATATCCATCTGCCTTCAGATTTATGAGCATTTTGGAGACTAGTCCAACTTCTTCCCACTTCTCCATCTCCTCCCAAGAAATAGTTTATATCTAGATGTTTTGGTACATGGAGATATATCCAGAGCAGGTGGATATATAGAATAGAGATTGAATTGAAACTGAGTATCAGATGAACAATTTCTTGCTTGAGAAGAAAAGAATCATGGGGATTATGGGTTGAGAATTGTCTTAGGAGTTAAGAAGATAGGGTAGGTCTGGGCTCTAGACCTCCATTCCTTTGACATACACTAGCTTTGTGACCCTGGAGAAACCATCTAATCTTGCATGGTTCCCAGGCAACTTTCTAAGCCTATTTAAGACAATCAGCATTGATGAAGAACATTTCCTTAGTGGGAGCTCTATACAAACATCAAATCATTGGTCTGGACCAAAAACAAAACCAAGTAAAAAACATTGATATGAATATGAGGGCTGGATATGTGAATCCCAGAGAGAAGAATGTTGTGATTCTTGATGAGATGTCAGCAATACTAAGCTATCCAAGTGGATATTGGACTCTGAGGTACTTAAGTGCTAAGAAACAGGAAGTGTTTTGATGATCTGTAAATTCGCAAATGGAAAAAAGATGAAAGAAGAGATCTGGGGGGAAATCAGGAAGATTGGTTTGAGACTGTAGGTTCAGGTAAGGGGAGCTGAGGTAGGCTCATAGCACTTAAGAAAAATTTTAAAAGCAGTCAAGGAATTTTAGTGGACTATGTCCAGGGGATCCCAGGTTTGTATGGCTTCAGGTAGCTGTTTGAAGAACACTTAACTTGAAGGAAAATGATGTATGTCTGAGTGCTAAGAACCCTTTGGTCTTGCTGTCCACACTCTTACGATATCTTTAGGATTTCTGGACCTATCCATCAACCCTAAAGTCAAAATTTTCTTTATGGCTTATCTCCCCTAATTAGAGTATGAGCTCCTTAAGAGCAAAGATCATCTCACATTTCCTATTTGTATCTCTAGAACTTAACACAGTGTTTGGTATATAGTTGTTTTTCTCTTTCCTTTGAACAGGATCAATGACATCCTGGGTGATATCCTGACTTACCTACTTTGGATTTAAGTGAGGAAAGTCATCAACCCCACTCTCTCTTCCAGAGTCATGGAAGTTCAGTGGTAGGACAAAGTGGGATGAAGTGAATGACCTTTGACAGCTGAACCTCTAAGCCAGCGATTCTCAACCTGTGGGTCACGACCCCTTTGGGGGTCAAATGATCCTTTCACAGGGGTTGCCTAAGACCATGAGAAAACACATATTTCCGATGGTCTTACGAACCAAGACACTGCTCCTCTATCCATCTCCAGGCAGGTCTGTCCACATGCGAATATGCTCACATATGAATATTAAAGGGTTGTGGCAATAGGAAGGTTGAGAACCACTGCTTTAAAGCACTCCACATATCCTGCTTTAGTTACCTTCATGGCCATTGGAACAAAGTGTTCTCATCTGACTATTGGGAGACGTTTTCACATGCATGGGGTAGATGTCCCCTAATTGGCTGATGGGTTTGAGGTCTATTGGTTACTCTCAACCTAGTTTAACCTATCTTCTGAGATGGTTTTACTGAGGTGTGACTGCTGCACATTCTACAGCTTCTTGAAGCCACAGACACCAAAGATGGATAAGTGGCCCTCACACCAAACATGCTAGTTCTCCCTGAAAACCCTATACATCCCACATAAACACACATTAAGTGTGTAATAAATGCTCCTTTGTGAACATTAGGATCTGAGAAGAAGAGAGAAAACTCAGGTCTGGGGATGGAGGCAGGGAGAAATGCAGGAAAGGACAAGGCCACTAAAGATCAGGACTAGCGTCTCTTTGAGAGAGCCTGCTGCTTCAAAAAGGGAGTTCTTAAAAAAAGACTGTTAATGTTCTAAATTGGTTGAGTAACATGAGAGATTATGTCTCTATAAATTACCTTATCTATATATAGTTTGTATATACCATATCTTATATACTTTCAGAGTATCAAAACATATCATTTGTACCCTGAGATTTCTTCACACTGGAGTAAAAATAGTCATGTACTTGAATGGATCTTGCATGTGCAATAGAAATAGTGGAAAAAAGATACTGCTTGAGAAGACAAAAGAGGGAAAGACTGACTGTGAATTTCTGGACTCTTTCTTTGGAGAAGAAATGCATTCTTTCCTCTATTTTGCTTGGAGGCTCCAGATTGTGGCAGTAAAAAAGCACCTGAGCCAACTTGTGATAGGAACACTTCTGAGGGTGCTTTCTGTTTCTCTTACCAGTCCTACTAGGTAGACTGGCAAATAATAATGCAAAGCATTCTGAAAACTCTTGCGTTGTACAGTCAATGATGATGATGTGTTGGTTCCATTGTGGAATTAAGTCAAATAAATCACCTAGAGATTAAGTAATTTTTTAAAAGATCCAAATAGAACAGTTGGCTTTAGAATGTTCTCCCCATGTGACTGAATTCAAACAGATACACTCAAAGGAATCATATTTTTCTCTGGATCAGTCCTGGGTAATTGTTTCCAGAATGGTAAGGGTCTACTTTTGGCACTTTGAAGGGCATACAGAGCTAGGACCAGATAGGTGACAGTTGAGTCAGTCTTAGTCTCAGACAGTCACCCAGGCTTAGTTGAGTCTGTCTAGGGTCATTTTTGGAGATGTGGGAAGAAGTTCTGATAGGGAGAACTAGGTGGTGCGATGGACAGAATGTTGGACTTGAAGTGTAGAAGAGCTGGGCTTGAATTCTAGCTCAAATACTTAGTAGTTGTGTGGTCCTGATCGCTTCATTTTTCTCGGCTTCAGGTTCCTCATCAGCAAAATGGGGATAAAAATATCAGCACCTACCTCCCAGGGTTGTGAAGATCAAGTGAAATAACCTATGGAGGGCTATATAAATGATAGCTATGATGATGATGATGACTGATGATGATGATGGTTGATGATGATGATGATGATGATATTGTCCCCCAAAAGCCAAAGAATGGGATAGAGAGATAACCTAAAGGGACAAAGCAAGAGTTTAAACTACTTGAATATATTGGGCAGGAGTTGGCTTGGAAACACTATTGAGTGTCTTATTTAGTCTTTTTGCCTACAGTCTTTCCCTCTATAGACCATCCTTTGCACTAATACCAAAGTAGGCTTCCTGATGTACAAGTCACTTCTCTGATCACAAACCTTTAGTGGTGGATCTTTATGACCCATCACATAAAATACAAAATCTTTAGCTTGGCATTCAAGGTTTTACATAATCTCTAAACTACATCTATTGCCTTATTTTCCTCTATTTCTCTTTGTATACTCCACAAAATAATCATACTGAGCCACCTCATGATTTCTCCAATCTCACTTTTTTTTGTCTCCATACATTTGAACACTTAGAGTCCAGGTCTAGCATGGACTCTTTCTACCTTTCTGCCTGTTTAAACCCATCTCTTCTTTCAAAGCCCAGCTCATGTGCAAATCTCTATAAAGTCTTCCATGGGACCTCTAAATAGAAATGATACTTTTCATGTAAAATCTATTATGCCATTTTTCCTATGTACACATCAACCATATTCCTCAGAGTACTTTGTCCAGATCTCTCCTTTGCCTTATACTTTTCTTTCTTGTATTATAATCATGATTACATGTCTTTCTCTCCTTTAGATGACTATTTTTTGAGATAAGGATCTGGGTGATAACCACTTTTGTATCCCTGGAACCCAACACTGTACTTTGAAAAGAAAGAGTATTAATAGCAATCAATCAATAAACATTTATTAAGGGCCTACTACATGCTAGGTACTGTCCTTAGTGCTGGGGATACAAAAAGTGGCAAAAGAAAGTCCCTGCCCCCAAGAAGCTTATAATCTAATGGGGGAGACAACATGCAAACAAATATATACAGAGCAAGATATATACAGGATAAATAAAGGCTAATTAACAGAGGAAGGTACTAGAATTAAGAGATGTTCAGGAGCTTGTTTAATAATTTTAATAAATACTTTAACTTGTTTTATATGAACTTGTTTCCACATCTTGTCCTTTATTCAATCAATCAACCAACCAACAAGCATTTATTAAGTGTAGTCTAGATTATTTGTAGAGTATGTTACTTTAGGACAAGGGTGGTGCCATTTTAAAAATCTTTTTATTCCCAATACATTCAGGAGCACCCTGCACATAGCCAGTGCTTCATAAATGTTAGAGTTGGATTGAATCCAACCACCAGTTTAAGACGTCCAAGATCCGAGCCAGGAAAAGAAAGGTAGAAAATTAGTTAGCGCTAGATAGTCCTTGCTGAGGTCTAAGTTCCAAGCAAAGGTGAGGATGGCCAATATTCCTGTCAGGTTCTAGAGAACAGAGGGGAAATTAGCCATGGAAAATTGCTTTACCAGGTTGGAACAGTCTACTCCCTTTCTTTTTAGAAATGCCTGTTGGTTGTATGAGGCTTGGAATTAAAAGGCCTTTTTTTCAACTGAGATATATAGATTAAAAAAAAACACTCCTAATGATACAGGTAAGCCTAGGTAGGGATTGGTCCTGTGGGTTTGGTGGAGTAGGGAACTCGTGGGTGAGGTTCCTGCCTCTACCAGTGTACTTTCTTTCCAACTTACAGTTTTAGCTGTCAAGAGCCTGGAGAAGAGAAATGATTTACCCAGGGTCATACATCCAGAGGCAGGGCATGAGTTTGGCTCTGTAGCCAGATTTCTCTCTAGTACTGTCTGTCTGAGTTACATACCATATAACCAAAATAAGCATTTAAATGATTGTGTATCTAACACTTAAGGTTTGGGGGATCTTGCATTGATCCTTTCATTACCCAAGTTCTATGAATGCTGGGTCAGCAATGCTATCTGCCCTGGAGTGTAAGTCAGGAAAATTCCTCTCTCTCTCTCTCTCTCTCTCTCTCTCTCTCTCTCTCTCTCTCTCTCTCTCTCTCTCTCTCT
>JAQQSW010016345.1:0-11695 GCA_028646575.1 Pseudocheirus occidentalis | reverse complement strand
AGAAAGATCCAGAAAGATTAGAGTTTAAAAGGAGACTGAACCAATGCATGCTATCATTCTTTTTGATGTTTGGCTTTTGTTTCTCTTTTCTCACTGTTCACTCCATTGGCTATAATACCTATACAACCAGACCATTGTACAATGTGAAAGAGTTTGCAGATCCTATACATGATTGTATGCCACCACGGTGGGGGTGGAGGATGGGGAGGAAGGGGAGAAAAATCTGAAACTCAAGTGAATCTGGAACTGAATCTTGTAACCTAAAAGTAAAGAAACAAGTCAATAAAATAAATTTTAAAAAAAGAATTAGAGTGGAGCAAATGGAAGCAAATGGCTTTATGAGAAATCAAGATACTATTAAACAGACCCAAACAAATGAAAAAATAGAAGGCAATGTGAAATATCTCTTTGAAAAAACCACTGACCTGAAAAATAGATCCAGGAGAGACAATTTAAAAATTATTGGACTACCTGAAAGCCATGATAAAAAAAAACCTAGAAAGCATGCTTCAAGAAATTCTCAAGGAAAATTGCCCTGATATTTTAGAACCAGAGGGCAAAATATAACTTGAAAGAATTTACCAATCACCTCTTGAAAGATCCCCAAAAGAAAACTCCTAGAAATGTTATAGCCAGGTTCCAGAGTTCCCGGATCAAGGAGAAAATATTACAAGCTGCCAAGAAGAAATAATTTGAATACTGTGGAAACACAATTAGGATAACCCAGGATCTAGCAGCTTCTCCACTAAGGGATCAAAGGACCTGGAATATGATATTCCAGAGATTAAGGGAACTAGGATTAAAACCAAGAATCATCAACCCAGTAAAATTGAATATAATGTTCCAGGGGAAAATATGGTCATTTAATGAGGTGGAGGACTTTCAAGCATTCTTGATGGAAAAAAACCAGAACTGAAAAGAAAATTTGACACTCAAATATAAGAAGCATGAGAAGGTAAACATGGAAAAGAAATCATGAGGAACTTATCAAAGTTGAACTATTTACACGCCAACATAAAAAAAATGATAATTGTAACCTATGAAACTTTTCTCAGTATGAGGATAGGCAAATGGAATAAAAATAGATAGATAGACAGATAGAGAGAGAGAGAAAGAGAGAGAGAGAGAGAGAGAGATGATAGACAGATAGAT
The DNA here is from genome assembly GCA_028646575.1 of Pseudocheirus occidentalis. Classification (NCBI taxonomy): domain Eukaryota; kingdom Metazoa; phylum Chordata; class Mammalia; order Diprotodontia; family Pseudocheiridae; genus Pseudocheirus; species Pseudocheirus occidentalis. The sequence goes on along the minus strand of JAQQSW010016345.1, from coordinate 10,543 downwards.
ATAGATATAGATATGTATACATGCACATATGTCTGTATGAGAGTATATATACATATATATGCATATGAATACATATCTGAGTATAGTAACATATGTGTACATAGAGGGCACAGGATCAATCAAATAGGAAGGGATGATACTTTAAAAGGTGAAACTGAATGAGAGGAAACAGGGAGAGTCATAATGGCATTAATCATCTCATATAGAAGAGGCAAAGTATAACCGTTACAATGGAGGGGAAGAAGAAGAAGGCAAAAGGGAAAGGGTCAACCTTACTCTCATTGAATTTGGCTTTGGGAAGGAATAACATAAACTCTAAACTGGGTATCTTGCCACATAGGAAAGTAGGGGGGATGGGAATGGGAGGTGGGATGATGGAGAGGAGGGGAGGGTGGGGTGGTTGGTTGCTGGAAGCACACACTTCTGTAAAGGGACAGGGACAAGGACAGGGTAGAGAAGAGACCAAGGTGGGGATGGAATAGGAAGGAGGGACATATAATCCGTCTCTCACAATTGTGGAGATGCTCTACATAACTACACATGTACAGCCTGTATTGAATTGCTTGTCTCTCCAGTCGGGGTGGGTGATGAGAGAGGAAGGGAAAGAATCTAGAATTTAAAGTTCTATAATAAAATGGTAATATATATGTATATGTATATTATTATTATTATTAACTACATGCAACTGGGAATTAAGATATACAGGTACTGTGGTAGGGAGATCCATCCTGCCCTACTGGAAAGTTAGAGGAGTGATAGGAGAGGACATAGGAGAGAGCAGATTGGGGGAGGGACTGTACAGTGGGATAGCTGTTTTAGGGTGGTGGGCGGGGGAAAGATGGGGAGAAAATTTGTAACTCAAAATCTTGTGGAAATGAATGATGTAAACAAGAAAATTAATTAATTGATTTTTAAAAAAGAGAAGTGGAGGAAAAACTGGTAAGACAAATAAGAATGATGCAAGAAAATCATGAAAAGGGAGTCAACAACCTGACTGAATAAAATAATAATAGATGAACTCAAATGGCAAAAGAGACCCAAACAGCCAGTGAGGAGAAGGATGCCTTAAAAAGTCAAATTTGCCAGATGGAAAAGGATCACAAAAGCTCACTGAAGAGAATGATTCCTTCAGAATTAGAGTGGCGCAAATGGAAGCAAATGACTTTATGAGAAATCAAGATACTATTAAACAGATCCAAACAAATGAAAAAATAGAAGGCAATGTGAAATATCTCCTTGAAGGTGAGGGATGCCAGCTAAAAGAGTACTCAAAGGCAGCTGATACAGCGTCCTTACAGGTCTTTAAAGGGAGCCACTGAGGTCAGGTTCTGGTATCAATCATAGACTTACTAAAGAGTAACTCAAAGATCTAAAATAGTTAATGTGGTAGATATGAAAATAAGTGCTGGTTTCAGTGTCTAGGGCCTAAAATAAAACAGGTACACCTAGGGAACGGTGAACTAGGCCTAACCAAATGTGCATACCTTTCCTCCCATTCTGTATTCTCCTTTTGTCATTTGGAAAGAAATGTACCTTTGTCCTGGAATTGAATTTTTTTAATGTAGACAGATGCTCATATTATTTTAGCCAAGTCTAGTGGGGAGATTGTGGGAGGAAAAGGAAATGGAGAAGAGAAATCAGGAGGCTTTAGGAAATAAGGGTGGGTTGGAATAGCATATATGCTGCAGACCAAGTAGCCTTTTTGTTGACTTTAAGGGGTGTGACATTCAGGTTTCCCTGGAAACAGTTAGATGGGGAACAGGACAGTTAGATCAAGATATTTGAACACAGTCTCAGAGAGAGAGAGAGGGAGAGAAAAAGAGGGAGAGAAACTAACTCTAATATTAATCTGTTTCAATGTTAAGTCATTCAGGGTCTTCAAGGGAAGTGATGAACCACAATGGATAACTTGAACCAATGGAAATACATCTTTGTCTGGAAAGTGGCTGTAATACAACTTCTCAAGAGTCAGAAGAAGAGGTAAATGCTTCCATTAAGTCAGTGGGAAAGTGATGGTACAAACATAAAAGTTGAAATGAAAAAGTAGGGGAGTTGGAGGAGTTAGGTTTCCTATGTGGCTGAGAGGAAAGAGATAGGTCTTAAACATCTGGAAAAATACATAGTTCTTACACATCTAGAAGATACACTCTGAGAGAGCAGATACAGTCAGACCATAAATAACATGGCTGTCAAACAGCGATGCCCTGCCTATTCTCAGTGATTTGATGAAAATGCCTCCCATTTTTCAGGAGAGGTAGGGATTGGGTGGGGAGTATGGAGTGTTACATATACTCTCAGACATTAATATTGGGTCAGTTTGTTCTGCTTAACTGTTTGTCTTAATTGCCACGGAGCTCATTGGTTGAAGGTGGGATATATTCAGAAATGACTATGGTGTAAAAGGAAAAGTCATTAATAAACATCTTTCTAAAAAAGAGGAAAAAATTACACATTATATAGAGGCCACTCGTTCCACAGGAAAAATGTTAGAAATTGATGTCCTGAAACAAAATTTCCCAATATGTTTTTATAAATCAAAGTTATGAAAAGGAGAGTAGTGAGACAATATTACAGCACAGGTTGGTTGTAAAGCATGAAGTATATTACTGGGAAAATAGTATTGGTCAAGGTATTTGTATCAATAGTTTTATTTTGTTGTATGCTTTATTAGAGAACTGTGGGTTACAGACTAAGTTCTCACCAAAGCATGCTTTCTTTGTCTTACCTGCTTCTCGAGGCTGCCTAAGTAATATGTACAAGTCCATAGTACCTGTCTATAGTGGGTCTAGAAATCAATTTGCAAAGCTATATAAACATATCTCAAAGTCCACCCCACATGTTCACACAAAGAAGATATAGGATGGTCCTCTCCAAATGTGCTATGAAAGTTTCTCAAGAATGAATATGCCCTCCTACCAGCTTGCTGTGTTCTCCCCTGTCTGGGTTCACTCTTGGGCCCATCTCCAGCCGCATTGAAGGAAGATATGCTGACCAAGTATTTGGTGTGACTTGTCAGGTTTTTCAGCTTGACCATGGTCTCTGGGAGAAAAAGGACCTTCATGTTTTCGGTTTCGTTCCGACTGTCTGCCTCCCAGTAATATATCTGTTAGAAAGAGAAAGACTGGGTAAAAGAGTTTGAAGAGAAGGCTGAACTAATTTGCCTCTCACTTCACAGTAAAAGGGATATACTTTATACATTTTCCTTTCACGCCCCACCCCACCAGACCTATGATTTCATTAGCATAAGAAACTCTTGATACGGAAATTCCTCATACTACTACAGATCAACATATGTTCTACACATCAGAGTCTTAGGAGGTTACCTGGTGGCATACAGACAGAATATGTCAGAGACAGTACTGAAACCCAGGTCATCCTCACTGTGAAGCTTTACACTGCTTGACAACAGAGAGGGATGGGGATATGGACTTGAGCTGCAATTTCACTGGCAAAGGGAAATCATTGATAAAGTGAAATGTCACCCAGAAGTATATGTCAAGGTGGGATCTGAACCCAGTTGTTGAATAGGCACAAGCAGATCTTGCCATGAGAACTACCAATTCCCAAATAAAAATGATCCAGACATAAATAAAAGACTATTCTATTGAGAATTCTCAGTGCTTGAGATGCTCTCTGGTCTGCATGTTGCCCTGAAGGAACTCTGTCTGTCATACATGAGCAAATACGGTTATAGTCAGGACTTGAGGATCATATGGCCATGAACTAAGCAGGAACGCTCAAGAGAAAACACGTTAACCACCTCCTACTAGGTGTTGACCTCAGAGTATAGACCGAGGCAAATATTTTGCGGGGGAGGTCACCAATGTGGGAATTTGTTTTGTTGTATATTTGTCACAAGGACTTTGTTTTCCTTTTTCCCCCATTGGGGATGTGTGAGTGGGGTAGGAATGGAGGTATGGTGTAGGAAATATAGATTTTCATTAATTGTAAGAAAAATTAAGTTAAAAGTCTAAGATGACTTAAATGAATTGATTCAGAATTAGGTGAGCATAACTAGAATAATGATAACACTATAAAGACAAATTTAAAAGACTCAAGAACACTGATAGATGCAATGAACAACCATGATTCCAGAGAACCTATGATGAACCATGTTATCCTCCTCCTAACAGAGTTGATATTTCTGGGTCATGGAAAATGTAGGCATTTGTTTGCCTAATCATATGCACACTTGTTACAAGAGGTTTGTTCTTCTTTTCTGACTTTGGGGAAGGTGGGAGAGGAAAGAGATATTTAAGTTAAAAATTAAATTTTTAAAAAGTAAAGTTACTTCTGAGTTCCTGCAACCTGTTATTGGCATTGATGCCCATAGAACCAAAGGGAATTACTTATTAACATTTCAAAATAAATAATTTAGAATTTGAGACTTTCTTAATTTAAAGGGCAAGGCATTTCATCCTCAGTGGTTAATTTTTTTATGTGAAATGAGCATTTGCTTAGATTAACAAGAATGTTATATTTTAGTTAAAAAGACCTGGCCTAAAAAGGGATTGCTATTTCCTATATAATTAAGTACTCTTTATCACTAACTTCTTCCATGATCTTTTCCAGAGAAAGAGCCTAGTTCTGCCCAGCATCCAAACATGTAAGTGGTGGGCAAACCTTTCTTTTGGCCTGTCTTTTAATTCTTGCCTGAATCTTCTAATTTTGGATAAAACATCTAGTCTCTCTCTTAGCTTCATTTTATATTAAAGATTATTCCCATTTCAATTAGCTTTCTCAAAACAATTTAGACCAAAAAAGGCTGGATGAAGAACCAAATATCAAGTACTAATATGGGAAAGATTCTAGTCTTTCTCTTTTATACCATTGCCTCCTTACAGCCTTCATCCGATCATTATCAACCAAACACCCAAGGAAGGAAGTTCAGAGACGAGACTGCTACAACTGGTGCCAATGGTACTCCATAGACTCTACTGGCTAGAAAATGTTTACTCTTAGCCAGTTCTAACTGGGATATTTGAAGGCAAGGCCAATCCCAAGATTCACCTTGGCTTCATGCATTCAAACTCAAGCCAGATTATCAAAGCAGCTATCCACACACTAAAGAAAACTGCCAAGCAAGAATACCAAAATATTCCTATAGAGTTAGGTCTTTTGCTTAGCATATAGACATAGTGGGGGAGGGCAAGGCAAAAGCATCCACTGTCAAACTAGGATTGCTTATTTCCACCCTGAGCAGGGCAGTCTAGCCCTTTCTCAGTGACCTGACCAAACGGGGTGCCTTTGTAATGTAAGGCTCTCTAACTCAAGATCAATATTCAGGTTCAATGTCTTTCTCATTAAGGAAATTAGAAGCATATTTTGCACATACATAAATAGCACCTTTCCTCTAAACACAAAGCTTGAAGTACTTTGTTGTACAGTACCTCATTAATCATCTTAACAGCTCTGTGATGGAGGAAGGTATTAATTTTCATAAAATACCTACAAAAATCATTTTAAATGGACATTTAATTGGCCCAATATTCATTAGGGCAGGCTAGCCCACAGATCCTTGTGGCTGATAAACTAAGTCTCCAATGGACCAGAAGAGGACATTAATCCTAGAAATGGAGAATTTGTCTGTTTCTTTCTTTTTTTTTCTTCCTGCAGAAAATGCCTGGACATTTGTTTTCTAAAGGCAAAATCTTGAAACTTTCACCAGATCCAGAATAATTGATCTAGAAGGATCTTGTGTTCTCTGAGTGGATACAGTCTTAAAAATGGAACAACTTTATTCATTCTTCCTACTGTCTGCATTAGCTAATAAAAACCAACAGTAACAATAACAATTAGAATTTGCATCTATATAACATTTTAAGGTTTGCGAAGCACTTTAGAAATATTATCTCATTCAGCCTTCACAATGACCTCAGGAGGTAGATGCTATTATCATCCCCATTTTACAGATAAGACAACTGAGGCAGAAAGAATTTAAGTGACTTGTCCAGGGTCACACAGCCAGTTAGTAGGTGTCTAAGGCCAGACTTGAATTCTAGTCTTCCTGACTCCATGTTCAGCAAATACTCTGGTCTGTTTGGTTTGTATGGTGAGTGGGAAGGGACTTCTCTCTTTTACTCCAATTAGGCAGTATCTAACAAATGCAAACTTAAAGAACTTTCATGTCAGACCTATTTCAACCTTCTCATTTTGTAAATGAAGCCCAGGGTCACAAAGTGATTTGTCAAAGGTCACAAAGGTTGTTAATAGAACACCTGGCATGAGAACTCCATTGTCCTGACTTCCAGTTACTCATTCTACTCCTCCATGTAGCCATGCCCCCTTCACTAGCACCCTGAATGGGGTCACTTGATGATCCTCCAAATGGGAGCAGAATGAGGGGTTCCCTACCCCATATCACAGTCATCTGAGATAGTAATGCCTTAGGTTTTGGTTGGACAATTGCTCCCTTGCCATGGGACTATTCTGAGGAAGCAATGCATATTATCTGGATCTTTTATTCTATTCTCATTTTTGGGTAACCTAGAAAATGCTTCCTAGTTACAACTTTAACAGGAAAACAAAACGACAACAACAAAAACTCCTTATGGGATGAGCTAACAGTAGTATTGTACCCCATCTTTTTAGAAAACAAGCAGAAAACAGTAAAACGAGGTGATTGTAGAAAATGACAGGGGCCAGAGTTCAAACACCATCATTTCCTAGGTCACTGATGAATAAAGGAAACGAACACAACCATTTTGGGGGCTGGGGGACAATCAAAGGAGGTATTGCCTTGTATCCTTGTATGATCCCATTTTGGCTCTCCGCAGGAGGTGGGTCCCATGTGACTTCCAGCTGACTTGCAGTGAGAGGATTTACTTGTATGTTCTGTGGAGCCATTGCTGGTGCTAGGGAAATAATAGGAAATAAAGACAATTAAAGGAGAAATGTAATCAGACACAAGACCAGGAAGGAGGCTACCCCTTCATTCACGTGTGTGTCTGGATTCCTACTGGTTTCTACACAAATCAAGCAAGCTAATCAGCTTTGAAACTATCTCACTCTCCCATACAGAAATTCCAGATAAATGCACAATACAGGCTGAATGAGCACCAGATATATTTCTCTGAAGCCCACATTCTCAGTTTTATCTAGATAAAACCAGACAGGATGCGAAATAATCCAGTCCACCAGGAAGACAACAGGTAGAAATAAACCTCCAAATTCCTTTCCTTTCAGACTTTAGAGCTAATCATTTGAAATTCCCCTCTGGGGGCCAATTTCAATTTCTAATTTCTGAAGACAAATTCATTCTTCTACCTGCCTACTTTGCCACCCTGGGGGAGGAGGCTGTTGGAATATTGTTTTTATGTCACTAGGGCTGAATTTCCTATGCAAAAATGATGAGGTGATTGATTGAAAGAGAATCAGGAGGAAATCACCTCACAACCATTCTAAAGCACAAGCCAATCACCATAAAATGGGAAGTAAATGGATTTACGTTTTTAAAGAATTTTTCTTCTCATTACATTTTGCTAATGCAGGCAAAGTTCCATTCTAGGCTCTTTCATTTCAGATAACTCTCCTTTCTTTGGTCTTATTTGCTTGTGTCTCTCATGACTACATGTAATCTTTACTTCCACCTGGGCCCCACAAAAACAACCCTTCTTGACCAAATAAAATCCATTTCTGAGCTGAGCAACTGATGAGTGTGGGCACTGGATGTCTTTCTTTGCAGCCTTCAGTGCCCTTCCAGAAGCAAAAGTACAGCAGCCCTCCTCCTATTCCCCAGACGGGCCTTGGAAAGGCAAGGCAGAAAGCAGCACAGTTCTTCCTCTTCCTCCTTCAGCGTCTGTCCCCAGTGCCTATGAAGGCTGCCTTTTGATTCTGTGCCTGTTTATAGATTGTAAATAGAAGTGATAAAACATTCACTGGCCAAGAGAGATAGGCCTGCTTATCTGTTTCTCTGGAGAGGCTTTCTCTGGAGAGAATGACCTTCATAAGTCACTCTCTCCCCACAACCTCCCCCCACAAAATTTTTTTTCATCCCCCCATCCCAGGTTATAAAATAAAATAGTAATTAACACCCACTCAGCCTGACACCAACTATTTATTTTGTTCTAACTGTGTGGTTTCCATATTATCGCTGCCCACCCTGCAGTTAATGGAAATGTTAATAACCCGCGCCAGGTTGTTGTGACAGATGCTCAAGCTCATTATCAAAAATTCTTATTTACCGCTCCATTAAACAACAGAATCGCACAAAAAAACAATTCAATCAAAACTAACTGGAGGAATTTTAACAGCCACATTAATAATCCAAAACATAAATAAAGTTAATGTCTTTTGCATGTTTGCCGTCGGCAACTCTATCGGAAAACTGCTGTTGTACAATTAAAATGTGAAAGGCAAAATTGGACATGGCCATTGCCCGGGTACTCTGTTAAACCTGTTTGAGTATTATTTTGTCTAGAGTTCTCCTTCAGTGATGCTGCCAAGTGTGTGAGATGGGTTTGGAGCAAGGAAAACCAGAATCGGACTCTTCTTTGGAGGTGTTGGAATGAACTCCATCTATTCGCTGCGAAGCAGCCACTGGCTGATCCTCTTAGGAAGCTACAAATGATGCTGCGGAAGCCTGCTGGTATTTGTCCCCAAGTCACATCTGCCCCAGCAGGGTTGCCTCTGAACTGACAGTTCCCAGTTCTGGAGCATCAGTCTGAATCAGAGCCTTTCAGAGCTACCAAAATCTGGGGCAGGTGACAAGGATTTTTTGGATGATGGAACAAATTGGGAAAAGAAATATGCATAAAAAGAGAGAAAAGTTTGTCAGCTTTGAGATTTATTAGTTGGACTGTGAAAACTGGCAGTTTTCTGCCCTGACAGAAGGACAGACAGAACTATGCTCTAAAGAAGGCACCACTATTTACAACTCCAAAAGCTGTCCTTGTTCAGTTGTAAATTGTGTTTAGTTTAGAATTGATAAAGTGTTCTATGAGTCATCATCTCTTTGTTCCACTGACTTTAACATTTGTTGTGCAAGGAACACAAATAGGAGCTTGAAACGCTTTTTAAAATGCATGAAACTATTTTAAAAAGCATCTCAGTTCAAGAATCATTGACATATGCTGATTCAGAGATTGCACAGAAACCACTTTTCAAGGTGAAATGAAAAGGTTAAAGTTCAAGAGTGAGACCTTAGCTGAATGCCTCATGTCACAGGTGATAAATCTATCCCATGAACAGCATTTCTTACAATATCTTGGCCTTCTGTCTCCTAACAGCAAGTTATCTAACCCAAAATAGACATCTTGTCAAGTAGAGACAAATCCTGAATCTTTTGCCAGAGAAACTTGGCTTCACAATAGGGCTATTAATATGTTAAATTCAAACTTTGTAATGTTGTAAGATCCTATTAAACTAAACTTTGGCCAATGCATTCATTCAATAATCATTTACTAAATGCCTCTACTTGCCTGGCACAATGCTAGGTTAATCTGAGATGCATATTGAAGATTCTAGCTTTGCAACTTAAAGGTCTCCTAAGGCAGTATGGTGCAGTGATCAACGTCATAGATGTGGTGTTAGAGGAGCAGAGTTCACATTTGGGATCTAATACTTACCTGGATGACCTTGAACAAGTTGCTCAACTTTTCTGAGTCTCAGTTCCTTCATCCCTAAAATGAAGGGGTTGGGGCTGCATTGCCTCTGAGAAGCCTTCTAGCTCTAAATCTATGATTCTATGAAGAATTCGTGTCAAAGATGTGTTTTTGCAGACATTATGATGGTATACTCAGAATCGAAAGAAGAACTGATTTTACTTTAAAAAGTTACTTTTCACATAACATAAATTCATTTAATGCAATTTCAAATATAAAGAGTGCACAGAATTACCTCACCTAAAATTTCTGAATAGTTGGAGGGATCTAGCTATGAATGCTTATTTATGTCCCAAATTCTGTGGTAGTTACCATGCCCTGGCCTGTCAGACTCACTAACTCCCTTTCCTATATATGTTTTGACTGAGCTGCCGTATAATGTTTGATTAGAATTAGTATTTTGCCAGCCTTACCCAAAGTCATTTCAATATATTAACAGCCACTGGTGAGAAAATCAGCCATAAATTAAACAAATAATTCATTTGGTTGGAAATAGAAACTAATATAGATTAGTTCATTGACTGTTGTTGGATATTAGCTGGTTGTTGGACAACATTTCACAGTAGACATGGGTGTGAACCCCAATCGCTAAGAAAGCAACAGATACTTCCATCTTTTTCTTCTTATGTGTTTTCCATTTAAGGATCCTGTTTTTCAAAATTAAATACAGTGAGGTTATCAAGAGAATGGTGTCATGAGAATCTGAAGATCTTTCCTGCCCCTAGACCCTTTGATAGGCTTAAGCTGATTTGAAAGTATACTCTGCTCCCTAATAGGCTGAATGTGGTCACACGGAGCCTGTGGCGGGAGGCTTGTTTTTTGGGAATGGCCACACCTTGTTACTTTGTAATTGGGTGACAAGTGGGTGACATTCTCTGATCTAGGAGAAGCCTATATATATGCCCTGATGTGAGGTTTACTTTGGGGCTCACTTTGAGAAG
>JAQQSW010016344.1:0-11695 GCA_028646575.1 Pseudocheirus occidentalis | reverse complement strand
TGATTCTAAAATATCAGGGGAATTTTCCTTGAGAATTTCTTGAAAGACACTTTCTAAGTTCTTTTTTCAATCATGGCTTTTAGGTAGTCCAATAATTTTCAAATTGTCTCTCCTGGATCTATTTTCCAGGTCAGTGGTTTTTTTCAAGGAGATGTTTCACATTGTTTTCTATTTTTTCATTTGCTTGTATCTGTTTAATAGCATCTTGGTTTCTCATAAAGTCATTTGCTTCCATTTGCTCCCCTCTAATTCTGAAGGAATTATTCTCTTTACAGAGCTTTTGAGATTCTTTTTTCATCTGGTAAATTCTACTTTTTAAAGCATTCTTCTCCTCATTGGCTTTTTGCGCCTCTTTTGGCATTTGAGTTAATTTGTTCTTTAAGGTGTTATTTTCTTCAGTCAGGTTGTTGACTATTTTTTCATGCTTTTCTTACATCATTCTCATTTCTTTTCCCATTTTTTCTTCCACTTCTCTTACTTGATCTCCAACGTCCTTTTTAAATTGATCTATGGCTTGTAGGCAATCTTCATGTTTCTTGGAAGCATTTGGTGTGGGAATTCTGACTATGTTGTCTTCCTCCTGTTCCATGCTTTAATCCTTTTTGTCCCCCCCAAAAAAAGATTCTAGAGTTTGATTGCTGTTCTTACTTTACTTTCTTTTTCTTCTCATATTGGCCAATCAATTAATTGCTTGATTTTTTTTAGCTCTGTGGAACTCTGCTTCTGGGGGTAAAGCTCTGTCCTAAATCGCTGGGTTTTTCACAGCTTCCAGAGCCATTAGGGGGGTGTTGCAGCCCCCACCAGCTTTTGCTCGCTGAAAGTGCACCCCAGGACCACCCCCGAAAACCACAATCTGGATCCAGGCCACTAAACAAAAGAGCACTTGGCCTCTGATCAATCACCATGGCCTCCCTGCAATATGTAGGCCAGGAGCTCTGAAGGAGCTTAGTGGAGGTGGTTGCCAATTGCAGCTGTTTCTGCAGCTACTGCAGCTTCTGCTGCTTCCTTGCCCTGGGGGCAGTTCAGCCAGACCACTTTTCTCCCCCAAATTTAGCTGAATTCCACTGACCTTTCTCTTAGCCTTATTTCTCCTGGCTTGATAAATCTGATAACTGCCACAGGTGCTGCCAATATCCTCTCCTGAATATTCCAGCTGTGGCTCCTCCTGACTACCCTGGGACCAGGCCATGGTTTCAGGCTGGGCTGATTTTGGCTCCCGGCTTGCTGTGATGAGCCCTTTTTGCTGAGCTGCCTTCAGCACGAGATGTGTTTTCTGTATTTTTGTGAGTTTTGGAGCCCAAAATTTGTTTAGATTCATACCTTAGCAGTATTTAAGGTTCCCCGTGTGGGAGCTGCAAAGCCTTGCTGCTTCTACACTGCCATCTTGTCTCTGCCCCCCTTCTAATTTTCTAATATCACCCAATATGCCAAGATCATGTATCCATTTTTCCCTTAGTGAGGTATATGGCATAAGATGTTGGTTTATACCTTGTTTCTATGAAACTAATAGTAATTCTAGCAACTTTTGTCAAATAGTGATTTCTTGTCCCCAAATCATGGATTTTTGAGTTGATCAAACATTAAATTACTATTGTCATTTACTATTATGTCTTATGGACCTAAACTATTCCATGGGTCCTCCACTCTATTTCTTAAGTCAGTGCCAGACTTTTTTGATGACTACTGCCTTATAATATAGCATGAGGTCTGGTTCAGGGTAGGTCATTTCCCTTCACTTTTTTTTTTTAACAATTCCTTTGAAATTCTTGAACTTTTGTTCCTCCAAATGAAATCTGTTTTTTTTTCTCACTCTATGAAATATGTTGTTGGTAGTTTGATTGCTTTGAGATAGAAAAAGTAAATTAACTTATGCACAATTGTCATTTTTATTACATTGACTTGACCTACCCATGAGCAATTGATCTTTTTCCAATTGTTTATATCTGGCTTTATTTATGTAAACAGTATTTTGTAATTGTTTTCATATAATTCCTGAGTTTGTCTTGAAATGATTCAACTCTTGATGGGACAAGGACCCCATGAAATGTGAGGAGTGCATGAAGCCATGACATGCTGTGCCTGGATAGTTAAAAAGAAAAATGGTAATCATGAAAGCAGTATTTATGGACAGCCTAGGGAAAAACAACAAACAACAACAATGAATAGACTAGAAATAGTTGAACCTGCCAAGGCAAGCCTCACAAAAGAAACAAAAGGGTGACCTATCAACTGGGAATAGAAATGTGAAGAAGGATGGACTCCCAAGAAGGGGAGGGTGGCGGGGATTGTGTTCTGACTTGTCCGACTCCATCTTCCTCCTTTGTCTTCTGTCTTGGCGTCTTCAACTAGAGTCAAATATCCACAGAGACCTTATCTTAGTAAATAGTGTGACTTGTTGGCCAAAACTTAATTTATGGAAAGATAGAATATGAATAAAAATAGAAATAGAATATGAATATGAAAGATAGCTTTCCACTTTCCCCAGCAGATTTTGTGAAATGGTGAGTGCTGACCCTAGGAGCTTGGGTCTTTGGGTTACTGAATATTATTCTACAAGGTCTGTGTGCTTGTCTTGTTTTCCATTGATTGACTCCACCCTTTTATAACTTGTAATGAATATCTAAATGAGTATTGCTTTATTGGATTGTATGAGATGTAGTATTGGTAGGCACCAAACTGCCTTTTCTATATCCTCCTAAAATCCTTTTCATCATACTTTTTATACAAAGTATGTATTTCTGAAGCTAACTGATGTTATCACTGATTTTATGAAGACTTTTCTTCAATGAGATATTCTAAGGAGAGAAAGTATGGTGTACTGGATAGAGGATGGAATTGGGAAAAATGAAAACCCAGATTCAAATCCTGCCTCAGCCACATTCCACAACTAATCTGTGATTCTTACAATGTTTATGTAGTTTTGCAAAAGTTTCTCATACACTTTTCTTCTCTGCCACATTTGTATATTTTGGGACCAAGATTTCTGAGAATTGCTTTAGCCTCCTGTTATTACTGATCTCTTTTTCTTTAAGCTAAGAATTTTTATTTTTTTTAGGATGCCAGGCTGAAATTAGAGACATTTTACTCCACGTTTGTTTTTCTCTACTATAATTGTGATAGTATAGCCTGTGTTATTATTGAACTGGAAATTTTCTGAGTTTGGGTAATACCCTGAAATTTGTATTTATCATCTGTGATTTAAGAATGCATTCATGATACATCAAAGGCAAATAGTACATCAAAGAGGAAAGAACTTTCATATCTCAAATGGAATAATTTTAGATAATATTTTCCCACAAAATGCATTTATGCAGTAAAAAAAACATACAATGCTTCAAAGGGATTAGATGTCACATGAAATTTGCTCCTTTTAATTTTCCATGGCCTAGGGTGATAGTTATAACAATATTCATACAAGTTCTTTTGCTTCCCAATTCTGTCTATTAGAAAGTATTCTCAGGAGATTTGGGTGCAAACAAGTACTTTTTACCTATTTTAGAGTTATTACTATTGCCTAAAGTGGTGTGTGTGTGTGTATGTGTGTGTGTACTCAATTACTATTAGTATAATAATTATTACAATTATTCTTTCAGAAAAAAATCAGATAAAAAAATAAATCTAATCAGGAGAATTGAAAGAAAACTTTTTTTGGTTATTCTCTATCGTCTTCTCTTCAATGGAAACTCTCATATGATTTTACAAAACCCTCTATAGACCCTCCCTAGCAACTAGAATCTTTTCTGGATCTAAGAATATTTCTGTTTCCTATTTTGTTGTTACTGGTTGAGGACTTCATCCCTTGCTGAGACAGATGACCAAGTCATGATTTTTCTACCTCAGTGTAGAATGTAATTATGAAGATGGGACTGATTCTTGAGAAATAGCAATTTTTCTTATGAATTGACACCGAATTAACTTTCATACACACATATATATGCACAGACATATATACATACACACATCTGTATATATATATATGCATGCATATATATATATGTATATTGTTATCACAACATCAAAGTCTGATGTGAGCACAAGGCATTTTTTCTTGAAATATTAATGGCTTATTCATACTTCCATTGGTTTGGTATTATTTTGATTTAATTTACAATGAAAAATGTTCATTTTCTCCTTTAATTTTTTTCTTGCACTTGCACATTTAGTTTTTGACAAATCTGAATGAGATTGCATATAATTTAATATTTGTTGATTGAAAAGTTGAGCCCTTCTTTTAAATTCAGAACTTATTTTACACTTTTCAGCTGAGATGAAACAAAGCTATTGAACATTCAGATGTTATCAAATTTGGGCAGAACTTAGAAGGGTGATGTATATAGAATAGGACCATGATATCTTCCTGTGTTCATAGAAGCCCTTGTTTTGTAATATTGAAACTTACTTGTAGAAAGGACAGAGCCACAGATAGTTAGGGCTGGTCAGTTATCTTACTTGCCTAGATTTTGCACATCTGTGACTTTCATTTTGAATTTGTAGTTTGAAGTGTCCTTAGATTTTTTTCTTCATTTTATGCCTCTTCTGTCATTCTTTAAAATGCATCCAGAAATCTCTGTCTCTGACTCATAATTAGAGACCATGTACAATCAGTGGGGAAGAATGCTTTTGACTGGATGGAGACCTTCTGAGCTGATTTTAAAACCTTTACACTGAAAAAGGAGCTTAGAAAGATTCTTGTTTGGATGCAACTTCTAAAATAGATATTGACAGAAGTAAACATGATGTAAACATGACTAGTAATATGAGTAGCCATTAGTTTGCATGAGATTGTTATAGAGAACGTTGGCAATGATGGTACTCCTACATCCATCCATATATGTCTAAATGGTGTCAAATATTTATCCATAAAAATGAAGTGAACAAGACATCTTCATGCAAGAAGCAAATAGAATCTCACTGGATGGAGAAACAAAATGGTGCTGGGATAAGAGTATGTGATAGGTCTCAGGGGTGTTCATTCTATGATGAAATCCTGGTACAGGTCTCAGATCTAATGCTGAAGAATAACAGATGAAAATGTCTGAATCAGAGGACTCTGGAATGAGCTCACTACCACACTGTTGGTGAGCTATGCACTGGTTCAACTAGTCTGGAAAACTATTTGGAATTACATGGGAAAAGCTACTAAACAGCTAATATCCATTTACCTAGAGATCCTAGTGTTGGAATATGGCCCTAGAAGACAGAACAGAGGATGATATACCCCACACGTAACAAAACATTCACCAGGACTTTTTGTTGTAAAAAAGGGCAGAAAACAAAGTAGTTGCCTGACTCCTAAGGGATGAGGTATATAAATTCAATGTAATATTATTCTGCCACACAAAAAATACAGTTATGGGGAGACATAATTAATCTTTCTTGGCCGCAGGGAAGTGACAATCCTCCTGTCATCTCCTGAGTGGAGAGCAGCGAATGGGATCCTACACTGATGTGTTTCGCTTAAGGTTTTCTTTGTTTTAAGGGAAGGCAATGGTTGAGTGGCAGCCAGGATGGAATAAATACATTTAAAAATAAATGAATCTTTTTCTCACTCATTGTAGGGGCTGGGGATTGTGGTCTACTACCTCTTGTTGTACCGGTAGTGATCGAAAGATGGCCATATTTGCTTCATTTGCCATAGTTTGCCAGTCCCAAGGCTCTGTCCTGAGCTCCCTTCTTTTTTCTTTCTATGCTCCCTCACTTGCTGACTTCATCTTATATAGGTTTAAATATCTTCTTAATGAAAATTAAGGGATATATATATGTATGTATGTATGTATGTGTGTGTATGTGTGTATGTATGTGTATGTATGACTCCATTTTCTCTCTTTAGCTTCATTTGCACATCCCCAGTTGCCTATGGAATATTCAGACTGAATTTTCTACTAGCACATCAAACTCAACACATACATGATAGGATTCACCATCATTCCCATTAAAAATCTCCAGTTAATGAAGTTTTTCTGTTTCTGTTGTGGGAACCCTTATTCTACTCTCTCAGGTTCATAATGTTGCCTTTATCCTGGACTATTCACTCTCTCTCTCACCCTAAATAACAAATCAGTTGTGAAATCTTATAGGTTTTTCCTCCGTCTTTCACATCTCACACGCCCATCACCTTAGTTCAGGCCCTCACCAGATGACTGCAGTGTCCTCCTACTTAGCCTGACTTCCTCAAGTTTCTGCCTACTTCACATCAACCTCCTTATTGCTTTGAAAGTGATTTTTCTTAAGTATATATTTAAAAGTCTAATTTCTCTCCTCAGTAGAATCCAGTGATTCCCTGTTGCCTCTAAGATCAAGCATAAAATCACCTGTTTGGATTGTAAAGTTACTCACAATCTGGCCTAACTCACCTTCCTGGCCTCATTTCAGTTAATCTCCTTCCTGTACTCCATGGTCCCATTACATTAGTATTGTCTCTATTCCTCACACTTGTCTGGCATGTCAACTGGCCTTTACTAAGTGCCTACTATGTGTCAGCCACTGTCCTGATTGCTGGGGAGACCCCAAATGCCAAAGATACCAGCCCAGATCTATACTTCTATCTCTGTGTCCTGCCCAGGCCTGGAGAGCATGCATCTACACAAAGCTGTCATGGTCTCCCATCTTTAAGTGCCAGCCATCTCCAATATATTTAACTACCTGGCATATTCTTTTATATTAGTTCTCTACATAGAGCTCCATATTACAATATGAAGATGCCACATAAACCTATCCAACATGATTTTCATTAATATATTTATTCTTTAGGTAATGATATGTGTACATGTTTTCTCTACTCATAGGACATAAGCAACTTCCTTGAGAGAAAGGAAACCGTTTTCCTTTTGTCCCTGATGGTTCATCCACCCTCACATTGCCTGGTGATAGCAGATAACAAATAAATACTTCCTGATTGAAGAACGAATAGAATACTCTTGTAGAACATATGTATGGCTGCTGCTGTTGGAATACTATCTTCTCTGGGGAGTTGAAATTTAAGAGCATTGAAATAGAAATGGAAAAGTACATTATGGCCATGAATAGGTTTAACATATTGTAAACAGAGAATCACACAAGAAAAGGATTGTAAAAGATCTCTTCAAGGAGATGCATGGGGGCAAATGAGTATGGGTTCAGTCATGTGACAAGAGGGTAGGATAACTGATGGACAGCTACTGGCTCCATTGTTGCTCTGACAATGTCCAGGGAAAAAGTGAGTTAGGTACCAACATGTTGGATGAACTACCTGTGATGCAATTATTGGAAGACATGGATAGGAAAGAATCTCGGAGGAGGAGAAGGCCTGGGTCATTTACAGTTTGCATCCCTGTAAGGAATAGGATATTGAGGAAATCATTGAACTATTTGAATACTGAATTAAAGTGAAAAATCGTGCACCTCTTTCAATTCATACACAAGTACAGTGTGGGGGGAGACATGCTTAGAAAGCAGTTCATATGAACAAGAATTCCCAAGTGGTTTTAGCAAACTATAAGCATCTGAGTCACTTATGTTAGGGTTTGACAGAAGATGAAAGTTCACCTTTAATCACATTTAGAAAAGTCCAACATCCATTCAGAGCAGGCACGATGGTGGTTTCTCCTACTCTACCCTAGCCACACCACATCAGCACTACTAGGGACAGTCTTGATGCATCATTTTGGAAGAGACATGTTGAGGTGACTTGAAAGAATAGAATTCAGAGGTCTACTGAAGAAGCTCCAGGAGTCTACCTCAGAGAAGAAGGAGGATCCTTAATGAGGGCCTGATCATCGTCTTCCAACATTTGAAGGTTATTATGTGGAAGAGAGGCATTAAAATTATTTTGCTTCATTTCAAAGAGCAAGGCTCAGGTGAGTGGTTTTAAACTGTAGGGATCTGAGATTGAGTAGTATAATTAGAATTATCCCAAAATAAAATGGGTAGGCTCAGGAGGGGAAGTTGTGTGCTATCCATCACTTACTGCCTTTAAAGAAGGGCTGGACAACCAATTGGTTGTAAGGTATCATAGGGGATTCACACTTCTTTTTGGGTTTAACTACAGAGGACCTCTGCAACACTCTCAAACTTTGACATTCTTTAATTCTTATTGATTAATGAAAAATTTGAACTTTCCATTAAGAGCACTGAATATATGAAAATTGCAATATAAAATTAATTGGGAAGTAATTATTTTCCAATATTGAAGGGTTGTTGTTTTTTTGCTTTCTTAAGGGATGCTCTTTGAATATGAAAACTTTCCTTTAAATATGAACATGAATCAGTATATTAAAATGTATTTTTCTTGTAGCTTTGGAGAAACACATAATTTAATCTATTGCATACAGTAAATTACCTTTGTATTTCCCGCAGGGAAAATTTTGAAATCTCATTTTGGAGTTGTGATGGTTACATCATTGCTAGTCTCTTTCATGTAATTCTGAATATGATTTTCTACCATTCTGTTATTTTTATAATATTGAAAAATATTTCTCAGTTCATCAATTATAAATACTACTTAAGCCTGACTTTTCAGAATGCACGTGTTCCAGATACTTGACTGTAAAACACATATAATTAGAGCAAATCCCATTCATACAACAAGGGAGCTTTTCTCAAAGAAAACAAAAAGAGCTGGAAGGTCTTGGTGAACTGATGACCACCTTTGTGGAATTTGGGGTATTTTAGCATTGCAACATTGCTTCTCAGTCAAGGCAGGTGAGCAGTCCATGTCAGGATTGTAGTCTAAATTCCATGACTTCTGTAGAAGCTTTGGATATTAAAGTGTGAATTCATCTAAAATTAGTTAACAATTCCTACCAATGACTTTATAAAATTCAGTCCTATCTTAGAATACAGGCATATTTCATCCCATTGTGAGATTGCCCCTTCCCCCCTAAAAATAACCTTAAAAATAAAAATGATGTAAAAATTCAAAAACTATTAGAGATGCTAAAGAAAACTATTTCAAGCATTGAATCTTGAAGGGACTATATGTGCATAGACTTGGACACTTGTTTTTTAAATGATCCTTTTTTCATACTGTCTTCCAATGAGTAGTGGGCTCCTTTCCTCTACTTTGCATTAATCTCAGATGGCTAGATTGTACAAAGGTTAGAGCACTGGACCTTAAGTCTAGAAGACTTGATTTCAAGTCTCAGAAAATTGCTAACTGCATGACCTTGGGCAAGTCACAACCTCTGTTTGTTTCCTTAACTATAAAATGGGAATAAGATCACTTACCTCCCAGGGTTATTGTGAGGTCCAAATGAGGCATTATTTGTAAGGCACTTAGCACAGTGTCTGCCACACAGAAGAAGGTGCCTAATAAATGATCTTTCCCTTCCTTTTCCCCACAGTCTCCAGGAACTGAAACATGGCCCTTCCATCAAAACCCAGTTTGGTCAGCACCTCCTCAGGGCATCTTTATTCCACACTCCCAGCTCAATGGAATCTTTCCCTGTGGGACATCTCTTCTGAACTTAGTTTCTTCTGCCTTGTCTTGTCTTTGTGTGCATGTCTTCATTCCCTTCTGTGATTATGAACTTCCCCAGGACAGGGGCATGTTCAGCACACAGTGTCTTGTATGCTGCAGACATTTCAAATTGAATTGAATTCAGAGTTTTCCAGGGTCTTTTGTTATCAGAGACAGGTTTATTCCATTTGTATTTTTTCATACTTCTTTACAGAATGATGTCTACATTGACATTTGTTTATCGGTTTAAATCAATCCAAGACTCAGCCATTAGCTTGATTCTTCTTCACCTTCATAGTTTTGATTGGGTTTAAATGGGACAGACCCGATGGGGGCTCATCCAATTCCACTCCAGCTCCATAGCTTTCCATCGTGCTTCCACTCAGAGGTGCACATACTCCTGTGAGTTGCTGTTATCATTACCTTCTGTCTTTTCTGTTGGAAATAGTCTGAGCTCTCTTGCTGGTAATCTTTTTCATTTAACATTCCAGAGACAATTGCACAGATAGGCACCTAGGTGGTACAGTGGATAGAGTGCCTGGGTCTGAAGTCAGGAAGACCTGAGTTCAAATCCAGCCTTAGACACTTACTAGCTGTGTGACCCTGGGTAAGTCACTTTACCCTGTCTGCTTCAGTTCCCTTGTGTTTAAAATGAGTTAGAGAAGGAAATGGCAAATCACTCCAGTGTCTTTGCCAAGATAACTTTAAATGGGGTCATGAAGAGTTGAATATATCTGGAATAACAATGACTAGAACATTGCACTGGTGGATAAGTTGACTGCTTTTCATTATTGAATCAGAGGGTTTTTGTGCCATCTCCTCTCCTTCAGACTCACTGAAAGCATCCTGGATCCCTTTGGAGCTCGGATGATAGGGATAATGCATCCTGCATCATTCCTACTGTGTTACATGTCCTGTTCACACCCACTTAGCAACTGACACCTCTAGATTTCTCTATTTTGAAAGTTTTATTTTCATTTCATGTAGTTTGAAGATTTAATATGTCACCATATTTAATATATTAAATATATGGTGACATATTTAAGCAAACATTTTTCTGGAATGTTATGGATCCCTGTTCCATTTGTGGTAATAGTTCTATTCTTAATAATATTTTGATTTCAATAATTCTCAAAGAAATTCTTGGAGCTTGTATTTGAAATGCAGGATTTTGTTACCTGTTTGCTTAACAAGGATATCAAGCTTTTGGTATATAATTCTAGTTAATCACTAATGTTTTTTCTGGTCTCATATACATACTAATTTTTTGCTCCTACAGTGATATGTTTCCATTTCATTCACTGCAGAATCTGAATTAATTTAAAAATGACAACCGCAGCAACAGCAATCTGATCTCTTTAAGGACAACAGTCAATGGCCTGATTTTCAATTACTGTCATATAAACTCCTCTGGTTCAATAAACACATATTCAGGTCTCAGTCATTTGTATGACATTTCTTTGTTGAGTTGATGCAGATTCAGATTCTACCTTTGACTCCGTCATTCAGAGGCTCTTGTCCTGGATCGTCCGTTTCCACTTGCATCTCACCAACCATCTAAGTGGTTTATTCCAAAATGAAGTCTGCTCTTGGTTAGTAGCATTGCTGTGATTCTTTAATCCTTTTGTCACATGTTCTGTGAACACCTATCAATCCTTTCTCCCATTGGACGAAGACACATTGTTACTCCTATCATGAGAACAATTCTTATGACGATCATATCCCGGTAGGTGGGATACTTGTTCATGTTAAATGGCCTCTGAGTCCCTTCTCATTTTTACATCCTGTTCTTGTGATATTCCAGTCAATGGACACATTCATTGTTGTCTCCTGGTGTTGGTAGGAACATACTTAACTTTAATGAAGAAAATGCTCTTTTTCCAAGTCTGCATGATACATGGTAGCTTTCTGGAACATAATCACAGGTGCATCTAGGCATGCGACTGGGGAACCGGTTCTACCCAGTGAAATATTTGATCAAAATCCTTTTTAAGCCAGCGTACTCTAATATTTTCAAGAGAAGTTTCTTGGGAAAATGTTTCATGAATGTGATTCTTGTTTGATTCTCTTAATAACCACATCGAGGCAAATGAAAAGTAAAACCCAAAAATATTTTGGCTAAGAAATCTGTTGTTATTCAGAAAGATTTCCCTTGGTCTAAGTTTTAAGAATCCTGAATGGTTTTCTATTAAGCTAAGCACAGATGTGAGATATTTCTATAAATGTAAGATGCTGTATTCATGTCTCACTGGTTCTATA
>JAQQSW010016343.1:0-11695 GCA_028646575.1 Pseudocheirus occidentalis | reverse complement strand
ATCATTATAACCTAGAGATAACCTTGATTTTCTGAAAGCTCTGTTGGAAGAGCCTACGCTGTGGCAGGTGGTACTAAGCTGGAGTGGTTTTGAGTACAGGCCTGGTGATGAACTAGAGCTGTTTGTCTTTCATCTAAGGACAAGCCAGACAAAATGTGATGAGATTCAGCTCCAAAAGACTCCTGGTGGGAGGGAGATGGAGTTTTCAGCCACATTAATTCATGAAGACCATCTTGGAACTTGAAGTGGGGTTGTAAGTTGCCTTGGTGGAAGAAAAACCCACGGTAATAAAATCACAGATTTTTAAACTATATTGAACACCTACTGTATGTTCCAATTGAAATGGATGGTTGGGTCCTCCTTGTACACGGCAGTCTGTCTCCTGCCTTGCCATAGTCTCTCCTCTGCATCCCCCAGCCTAGGCGTGAGATGCCCTTTATTCTCACTTCTGCCTTTGGATTCCCAGCTACATTCAAGAATTAAGTTATCTATCATTTCCTACTGGAAGCTTTTCTTGATCCACATGCTTTTTATTGCTTTCCACACTTAAAATTATAAAAATACTAATTTTAAAAAATAAGATTATCCTTTTTATTACAATAAACTTGATATACAGCCATGGACAAGAACATTTCTTCATATAAAGAGCAGCAAAAGAAGATTTCATAAGATACCATGAACCTTTTTTGCATACAGCTTTTAAAAAACATGCATATATAGCCTTTAACATGGTAATTCCAAAGCTTTCCTGCTTGCCAGTTTCCTCCTCTGAACTCCCTTCTACTCCCTTTGCTGTATTTATTTAATATTTCACTAACACTCCTTTCTTTTTCAGTAGCTCTATCATCCCCTTCCCTTCCCCCCTTCATAACTCTCCCTCATTCCAAGAAATGCAACAAATGAATAAGCACATTTGTAAGAAATGAGTAGGTAAAACACAGTGCATGGGCTATGTTTGAAAATTTGTCTCATTCTGTACATATAGTTCATCTCCTCTGCCATTTGTATTAATTTGTATTAATGAAGCAATGTGCATGTTGTATTCCCATCCCACCCCCGCTACAATGTAAAATTTTTAAGGGAGGGACTGGGATGTTTTTTTAATCTTTAAAGCCTCACAGAATGCCTGGCATATAGTCATAGCAGATGGTTAATAAATGCTTGTTGAATTGAATTAGGCATTGGAGAATGACAGATGGGTGTTGAAGTGGTTAGAGCGCTAGGCCTCATCTTCCTGAATGCAAATCTGCCCTTGGAAACTTACTAGCTGGGTGACCCTGGGCAAGTCACTCCACCATGTTTTTTTGCCTCAGTTTCCTCATCTGTAAAATGAGTTGGGGAAGGAAACCACTCTGGTATCTGCCAAGAAAATGGGATCACAGAGAATCAGACATGACTGAACTGATTGTACAACAAGGGATTAGAGAAAGTCTCTCTTGGAATTTGTTATACAGTAACACAAGAAAGTACAAGTCCAAGACTTATCTCATCCTACACAAGATGGAGAAAAGAGGCCTAGCAGAATATGCAGGTCCAGGGAGTCTATACAGAGCCTGAAGCATCAAAAGAAACAGAAAGTCTGTGTAATAACTCTGATAGGAAAGAGACTGTCCCTCACACAATAAATACCCTCTGGTGCAATAGCACTGGGACATTATGCTGATAACATAATATCTTTTAATGCAAAGTCTATTCTACCTGGTTTTGCTAGAAGGTGAACTTTCTGTATGCCACCTCTTCCTTGTAGAAACATAATATAAACTTTTTTTTTAGTATAGTTCAGTTTTGTTTATGTTTCTATCCTTCTTATACCTTATTCACTCAAAGGTATTCTGAGATCCAGTGACGCTGGCCTCCTTACTCTTGTTCCTAAACTACACTGACCCCCCCTGGCTCCCTGGCATTTTCACTGTCTGTCCTCCATGCCTGGAATGCTCTCCCTCCTCACCCCTGCCTCTTGGCTTCCTCGATTTTCTTTATATTCCAACTAAAATCCCACCTTATTCAAGAAACCTTTCCCAGTCTCCCTTTTTTTTGCTAGTGCTTTCCCTTTGGATTATTTCCAATTTATCCTATGTTTTGTTTACACGCGTCTCCTCCATTGTATTATGAACTCTTTCGGAGAAAGGTCTGTTTGGCTTTTCCCCTTTCTTTGGATCTGAAGGGCTTAGCACAGTGTTTGGCACAAAAGTGGTGCTTAATAAATGCTTGTTGGTTTAACAATTCAAAATATAGTTCTTCCACATCAAAAGGGATGGGTGGTGGTGGGTGGGGGAGTGTTGAGACATCATACCTTCTTGATATGGAAAATAAGTGTAAACTTTTTTGGCCTTCCCTTTATACCAGAGAAGAAGTCTTAATTATTATAGTATTAAAAGATAAAATATGTTGATGCTATACAATATTATGCATATGTTTTATACATTTTTGAATTTTTAAACTTTTTGTTGGCCTTCAAGTATCATCTGTGACTTCCACAAAATTCCCCTGAAATTTCCATTTAATTTCTTATGCTGACTTGCAACATGTCAAAAATGCAATGGGGAAAATCCTGATGTGGAAGGGATAGCTATATAAGGAATTATAGCTTTCTCTAGTGCAAAGTTCTCTTAAAGAAAAATGTGTAAAAGGTCAAAGCTTAAGCTAAGGACAGGAAAGTGGATTAAAGGTGGTAACTGAATTCCGAACACAAAATATTTCCTGTGAGGTTTAAATCATTGCCTTTCCCATTCTCTGAAGGGATAAGATTTATTAAGGGTGTGTTGGAGCAGGATTGGTAGATTTAAATTTCCAGTGTGAGCGTTTACACCTTAGAAATCACAAATGTTTTACTATTTTCACTTTTCTTTCATTTTTTTTCTTTTTGTTCTGTTTCTTCTTTTGCAATATTACTAATGCGGAAATACATTTTATATGACTGCACGTGTATAACCTCTATCAGATTGCTTGCTTTCTTGGGGGAAAAGGGGAAGGAGATAGGGCAAAAAATTTGGAACTCAAAATCTTTCAAAAATGAATTTTGAAAATGGTCTTTACATGTAATTGAAATAAATAAAACACTTTTAAATTTAAAAAAATCACAAATGCTTCAGATCAAGACTTGATTTATTGGTTTGATAGTTGTCAACAATTAAGAAAAATGTGGTATCCAGGACAAGGTCAACTATGATTGTCCCTACCTGACCAGCATCCCCTGCATTGACTATGCTGCACCTCCAAAATTGCATTCAGTTTTGGGTGCTTCGTTATTATCAGCAGAAATAGTAATAATAATACCAATAACGAATTGACGTTGAATGAACATTTCCCATAGATTATCTCACTTAAGGCTCCCTCAAAGTTTTTTGAGGCAGGTATGAGAAATGTCATTTTACAGATAAAGAAACTGACTCAGAGGGTAGAAATGATTTGTAAAAGGTCAATTCAATTCCATAAACATTTCTACCATGTTCCAGGTACCATGAGAGGTTTTAGGGATACACAAACTAATATCTTTGACAAGAAAACCCTAAATTGGGGTGATGGAGAGTCAGATACTACTGAAACTACTCGACAACAACATAGGACTATTACTTTGACAGCTGTGTGATGGTAAATTGGAGAGCAGAGAGACCAATTTCAATAGGAGCCCATTTCAGTAGTATAAGCAAGAGGAGATGAGGTGTGTGTGATTGGAGAGAAAGGCATGGATGTCTCTTGCATCCTGTTGAGTAAGGAGAACAACCTTCCCCATACTCCTTTTCTTTCAAGGTTATTAAATGTAATTTCTGTTTATACTTTGTTGAAGTAGAATTAATACGATTTGTCAGCTGATTAGATATGGGAGATGGCGTGAAGGTTATTGAAGAATTTACGATAATTGGACAGTTATTAACCTGATAACCCGGTAGGATGGTGATGCCTTTAAACAGAAATAGGGAAATTAAGATGAGGGTGGGTTTTGAGGGAAGATATTGTGGCATCTATGTGGGATTCAGGCAGAGATGACCAAGCGGTGGGGGTTTGTGGAATCGGATTTTATACAACTAATAAAAAGTGAAACCTAGATGTGAAATCAGCTTTTCTGATTCTAAATCCTATGTTTTTTCTACTACTTTCTACTGTGATAATTAAAAATTATCACAGCAGGCAATTTAAACAACAGTCCTTTTATTAAGGGCTTCCATAATGTTCCTTTCTTCAGGGAGTGTGAAATCCATAGCTACATAAAAAACTTTGATTATGAGTAGTCAAGCTTTCCTTCATTAAGAAGCAGTAGAATCTAAACTCCCAAGTCGTTCTCGGATTATTATTATCAAAGCATTTGGAAAATAGCCCAGAGTGTGTTCCGTGCAGTGTAAGTAAAAGGTGCCTTGAAAAAACTTGATACCAGAGAGACTTGTTCTCTAAAATATTAAATAAGCCAATAGCCTTTCCTCTCCTACCCCATTATTCTAGTTCTGTACACTGCTTCCTTGGTTCAAGATGGGATTTGAATTTTTGTCTTTTGACTCCAGAAGAAGGTTTCAGTGTGAATATGTTGGGAGTAAGGTGTGTGTGTGTGTGTGTGTGTGTGTGTGTGTGTGTGTGTAGGTGGAGGGAGTGAGGTTGCATCTAGATCAAGGGTGGGGACCCTGAGATCTCAAGTCCACATATGGTCTTCTAGCTTCTAGGTTACAGCCTTTTGACTGAGTCCAAGTTTTACAGAAGAAATTCTTTTATTAAAGGGACTTGTTCTGTGAAGTTTGGATTCAGTCAAAGGGTTGCACTTGAGGGCCTAGAGGGCCACATGTGGCCACAAGGCAGCAGGTACCCGATCCCTGCTCTAGACTGTGGCAGGGCTAGGAACTCCTTTCTTAGTAGAAGGATCCCGGAATTTAAAAAAACAAAACCAAAAAAGTCTCCTCCCCCACCTTTTGTTTGTAGTCAAAGGAAATGATAATGGTATAAAAACAAAAAACAATAATACAACCATAAAAAATTTTTAAAAAATCAAAGGGAGAGATAGTCAATAAAAATAAATAAATATTAAGTGCCTACTGTGTGCTAGGCACTGTTTTAAGGATGGAATTCTAGTAAAGCTGTCCCCCAGCCCTAGCATTCTAACTTCCTTATAGGCCCCACTGAACAGCAGGCCCACTGCCCCTACCTAGCTACTCACCACCCCCCTCTCAATATCCTAACTTCCTCATACTTGCCTCACTGCTCACTAGAACAACAGGTGTGTCCATGAACTCTTATTTCTCATAGAGACAGCAGAAATGTCCATGGGATGGGATCCAAGCCACTGCCTTTAGCTAGTCCCTACCCCCAGACCCATTCCTCATGTTTCCCACAGCAAGAGCAGGTGTGCCCATGCACTCAACCACAACCACAACCACATCCATCTAGTCTAGACAGGGCCACAATACTCAGCCAATCAGAAAGCAGCACCACTAGGATGCCCAAAGAGGATGTGGACCCTAAAACAATAGGAGGGACTTTTCTTAAGTAGGCACCTGTGCAGTAATGGTAAAGAACTGGCCTAGAGTGAACTTATGATGTCGAGAGGCTTACTATAATATCATTATCATACATACATACCCCCCAAAATGGGTTTTTCTGTATGCATTGTGGGTAATTGTGTATGCAGTTCCACTGTGACTGGGACCACTCCTCTATCCATCTTGCTTTCTCTTAAGTTGCTGGTTCCTCTTAGAACTTGGCCTGCTTCATGAGAGGCATCAATCTCAATAAATGCCTATACTTGTATTAGAGTGGTCTGAGTGAATTCTTTGAGATGGTTCCACCACAACACATCATGAAACCCCAACAGTTTTTGGTATTCCCGGGTGGCCAACACTAAGTGTTGTGGAAACAAAGAGTAGTCCCAGCTCTCAAGCTGTTCATTATCTAATGAAGGAGGCAGCAGGTGAACAACTGTCCACAAACAAACTACATATGGGATGGACAGGGGATAATCACCAGAGGGAAGGTGCAAGCATTATAGGCCATTGGCAATGGCTTCTTGTAGAAGGCAGGTTTCTAGCTGGAGCTTGGAGGAAGCAGGGAAACCAGGTGATGGAGATGAGGAGGGAGAGCATTCCAGGCATGGAGATCAGCCAGAGAAAATGCCTAGAAATGGGAGGTAGAACGTCTGGTTAGAGGACTGGGGAGTCATTTGGACTGGGGAGTATTTGGTGCTGTTGGGGGTGGAATGTAAAGAGTAAGAAGATCAGAAAGGGGGAAGGGGAAGGCTATGAAGGGATTTAAATGCCAAACAGATGATTTCATATTTGATCTTGGAGCTGATAGAGTTTATTTTATAGGGAGACGATACGGTCAGACCGGTGATAGCTGAGTGGAGGATGGAGTGATGTGGGGAGAGGCTTGTTGAGCAGAGTCCAGACAGTAAGCTATTGTACTATGAGAGCTGTTCTATAGTGTTAGATGCACCTGAAAGTTCAGGAAGTGGGTCTGTAAGATGAAACACTTGGATCTTAGACTTCCTTCTAGGTCTAGTGGTGGTAAACTATATTCTTCATTTATTAGGCAATGTCTGTCAGAGATCATTTATTAATATTAATGAGCATTGCTGTTCTGAGGGAGAGCCAAGTAGACAAAGGTTCCCCTGTTCATTGGAATTCTCCCTATCCAAGCAATTTCTGCTTCCATTTTTAGCGTTCAAGACACAAGACAAAATAATTCCACAGTAAGATAAGGTTGTATAAAGGATAGGTTAAGGCTTTTGACAGTTCAAACAGAACTATGATAATGTTATTATCTGTGTATCCTTGGGTAAATAGCCTCCCTAAACCAATTATTTCCTCTTTAATCACTCTCTCTGCAAGAGTCCTTAACTTTGGTTTTATGAACTTAAAAAATATTTTGATAACTATTTTAATATAACTGGCTTTCATTTTAATCCTATACCTTTTATTTTATTAATTTAAAAACATTATGCTGAGAATGGGCCTATAGGCTTCCCTTGACTCTCAAAGCAGTCCACTACAAAAACAAGGTTAAGGAACCTGAATCTTAATTAGAGTTCCCTTTTCAATCTGGTCAAAAGTAAACTCAAGAGATACTGCATTTAAACTGGTTTACAAAGAGATTCTTCCAATCTTAGTTTGGTAATCACAAAGAAGGCAACATTTCTTGGAAATGTTATCAAAATTGCTTCCTTAATGGGGAGAATTTATTGTCTTTTTATTTAGGGACCAATTAGACTTTGGAACAGGACATTGTCATGTTTTTATTTCTTAATATTTATAATATAACTGAGGCTTTAGGGGTATATACATCCAAATAAGTCCCCTTCCTTCCTTTTGTATTTAGCACAAACTAATCTTGAGCACAATATCTGATCATTAATTCTAAGTTCTCAATTTTAATGTACTCTTCCTTAAATCTGCATATAATTAGTAGCAAGAAACTTTACTCTCACTGACTCATAAATATGGAGTCCTCTGACTTTAATGCAGCAAATGCAGCCCAACAATAGATGCAGAAACTATGAGATGAGCATGAGCTTTCAGCTTGAACCAAGAAAAAGGGCCCAGTCTCACTCAAGAAGATCCATTTTGCAGTTTTGAAGGAGGAAAGATGGAAATTAGGGACATATCGGACTTCTAGCTTCCCTTCTATGTTTGCAGTTTCCCTCTTCACGTATTTCCAAATGTCTCTAGAACTCCATATGTCTTCCCACCAAGAAGTTCTGGCACCAGCTCTGTCCCTCATTCACGTCCTCAGATTTCTCTTTACCACTCTGGAGCAGTTCAGTCAAAGGGCTACCCTTGAGGACTTAGAGGGCCACATGAGGTCTCAAGGCTGCAGGTTCCCCACCCTTTAGATTCTAGAATTTTGTCTCTTTCCAAATATGTAGCAGCTGACAAAACATCTCAATCTTGGTTATATGTAAGATTATATGAAAACTAGGGTCCTTGATACTTTTTTTTTTTGCTTTTTGGAGGGCAATTAGGGTTAAGTGACTTGCCCAAAGTCACACAGCTAGTGTTTGTGTCAAGTGTCTGAGGCTGGATTTGAACTCGCATCCTCCTGACTCCAAGGTCAGTTCTCTATTCACTGCGCCACCTAGCTGCCCCGGTCCTTGCTACTTTTAACAAGAGGTTATAGATGTGAATTTTGAGTGACTGCATTCCCAACCTGAGAATTCATAATTTGTCATGCAGACAATAGGTCAATACTTATGAATGAAGTCAATATGTATAACCCAATGACAATCCTTCAAGAAATCTTGGACCTCAGAGAATGCTCTCGATCTCATTGGGGTGCATTGTCCTATTGTACAGCCTTATTCATCCATGCACAAAGGAACATTCCCACATGGTTGTCTAGTGCAGAAATGATGTGAAACTCTTCCAAACCCACCTGTAGCTACTTCATTTGGGTCCCATTTATTTGGACCTTAGCCATTTCTAATTGCCCCAACTAATATTCTCTTTCAAGACCCTCATATATATTCCAGACTGAGACTGCAACATTGTTCTCACTCTAAAAGTATCCTGTTAAGTCAATCAGAAAACAAGAATTCATTGAAAAGTTCCTATGTGCCAGGCATTAAGCTAAGGGCTGGGACTACAGGGAAAAGCAAAAACATAGCTCTTGCTCTTGAGAAGCTTACGTTGTAATGGGGAAGACAACATGCAAATCCCATACTAGCTGTGTGACCCTGGATGAGTCATTAAACTCCCTCAGCTTCAGCTTCCTCATCTGTAAAATGGGGCCCTGACTGTAGACAGATGGGTTTTTTTTTGAGGAATTTAGCTGAGAAAAGATGGAGTAATATAGAATCATAGCTAGCAGTTATGGGTTATAAAGGGAGGGTTTGTTTTTCCCTTAGGGATCAGTAGACATGAGTGTGTTTGTACGTACTAGAAAACATGCTGTTAGACAGGAAAAGACTGAAGATTAGAGATAGTGGAAATGATAGTGACAACAATCTTCCAGAGAAGATGGGAGGGAAGGGGACTGAGAGTGGGATGCCTTAGCAAAGGGAAGGGCTACTACTTCATATGTAACACTGTGTTTAAATTGTGGGGAGCAGTAATAATATCTGAGGCCTCTAAAATCCTTCAGTTTTAGGTAGTTTATTTTAGATAAAAAGTTATGAATTCAATCACAGTCACTCTGAGCCTCTTGTTATGAAAATTCCTAACGTTTAGACCAGTGGTTCTCAACCTTCCTAATGTGGTGACCCTTTAATACTCGTATGTGGGCATATCTGCATGAGGGCGGACCTGCCTGGAGATGGATAGAGGAGAGATGTCTCTGTTTCTAAGACCATTGGAAATACGTGTTTTCCGATGGTCTTATGTGACCCCTGTAACTCCTGTAAAAGGATCATTTGACCCCCAAAAGGGTCGTTCGACCCCCAAAGGGGTTGTGACCCACAGGTTGAGAATCTCTGGTTTAGGTAGAGGTTGGATTCTCTGTGTAACTTTATATCTGTCTCTAGCTAACTCCTGGTTTCTGTGTGGTTGAGGCAGCACTTGGGTTTACTGGAAACGTTTGGGTACCTGGAGTCAAGAATATTTAAGTCCAAATCTGGATTCAGACAATTAGTAGCTATGGGTCACCCTGGGCAAGTAACTTAAATTCTATTGTCCTCAATTTCTACATTTGTATAATGGAGATGATAATTACTCCTACCTAGCAGGGTTTTTGTAAGCTAACTAAAATGGGAATCAAATGGGATAGCTGTAAAATGCGTTGTAAACCCTAAGTGGTAAATAAAGGCTTGTTATTCCTGTTGTTATTATTTCTGTAAACAGATACCAGGAGTGGAAGCTGGGAAAAAAGCCAACATTTTCTTGGGACCTTCCATAGCTCAGGTCTTCTTTTTGATGCCTGTAGAGCTAATGACTCCTTTTGGATATTTCCCTTCTTCTTCCATAACTCACTACTCTTACTCCTGAGGGCAGTGCTAGAAAGCCACATTTGCCCTAGTTTTTGGAATGAATGCTTTCTCAACTCCCCTGATAATTTGAAAATGATCTCTGGGGTTTGGTCAAGTTTCCTGGGTCTGTCAGAACAGGAGTCTTGTAAGATGTCATTCACACTTACTCTAAGGCCTGTGACTAGTCATGTATCTTATCACTTACTTTAAAAGAGGGTATGGTTAAATAAATCAATCACTCAGGGTTATACTATCAAGGCAGAGGTGAAGGAGGAGATAGTGTGGGGTGATTGCTGAATGACATGAGGAGGAGGGGAGAGAAGGAGAGATTGATGAATGGCTTCATTTTTTTTTCAGTGAAGTATGAGAAGGTAGTGGGGAGGAGATGCCACCAGGAACTTAAGAAAGGATGGAAAGGTTTAGCAACTGGTATGAGTGGGATAGGGAACAGATTAGGGAGGTGTAAAAGGATTGTCTTGCTGCCTTGAAGGACAAATTGAGACTTTGTAAGATAAATTTATAGTGGATCCAATCTGCACAGTTTATGATTTTCTCCAACTCTATTCAACAGCATGTGAATAGGAGTGAAGGAGGCAGATGGTGGGAGTAATCATAGTTGAATTCTGGCAAGGCCATTGTCATTGATGATAATTGGACCAGGGGTCAAGAGTGTAAAGACAGAATAGGGTTGAGCTGATTCACCAGGGTGGGGAGATAAATAAGGGAAGAGAATGGAGTTGATGATGAAATGTTGGCCTGGGAAAGAACCAAGGGGTTGAGGGATTGGGTTATAGGTCACAAAGCCTAGGGAAAAATGGAATGATAAAAGATTTTGATCAGATAAAGGAATTTTGGAACTCATGAACATGGAATCAAGGGGGAGCTAAATCCCAGTGAATGACCGAAAGGCACTTATGAGGACTTGTTACATGGGATTAACATGCAAAACTTTTTTTGTTCTGAAGTGCCATATACTTGCTACCATGAGGCACAGACTCCACCCTCTGGATTGACTAGTCTTCTTTTTTGGAGCAGGGAGAGATGCCTAGCCTACTTACCCTGTCCTTTTTCTTCAAACTCCATTGTAACCAAATTCTTTTTATACTGAGATACAAGAACTAGGGGATGGAGACTTTGGCTTTTGGCAGCCATATTGGAGTTCAACAGTATCTCATTACCAAGTTTTTAGGCAGTTTATTGTGGCTATTTTAAGGTAGTTTTTGTTGTTGTTGTTTCAGACGCAACCAGGAGAGATTTGCTAGCAGATGGAGCAGGTCCAGAAATATCATTGGGTTATTTGAAAAAGATTTTGAGTTTACCAATCACTGCAGCCATGTTGTTCCTGTATTTGATCACTGCTGACCTTGTGATATGCCCTGAAGCATGGGAAGAAAATAAGTAATCCAGGCTGCTCTTATGGAAGAGAAGGATCTAAGCTGACTAATAGAAACTGAGGATGAAGTAAGATAGAATTAAAATTGTTCTGCCGGAGGCCTGGAAAAGAAAAGGCCACAACCTTGGCTCTGGAGTTAGCCTTAGCCTGCTATTTCTAAACCTCCTGGTCATTTCTGTGGGGAGATGGTTTGGATTGTATTTCTGAGGAACATCTCTACCCAGCCTTCATTTGTGGGATTCTGCCAAAAAGAAAAAAAAAAGGCGCCAAGTTTGTTCATGGCATGTTTTCATTGAACTCTTTACTCTTGTCTCTGTGAAGCTTCCTATTCAGGGCCTTTTCTCAGGGCTTCACATACTCAGAAGTCCCTCATGCTCAGGAGGGACCTACAGGTAACTGTCTGGGGCTAAACTGTCCCTGTTACA
>JAQQSW010016341.1:0-11696 GCA_028646575.1 Pseudocheirus occidentalis | reverse complement strand
CACTGTACAGACTGCTCACCTGCCTAGGAGGCTGCTGATTTGTAGGAGGGCAGGGCCTCACTAATGGATTGCTCCAGACTTGCAACCCTGTTGTGAGACTGGCTTCTACTGCTACTGTACTTAGACCTTGCTGTCTTCCCTCCTGAGTGAAATAGACCTTTCCAGCTGTGCTGGTAAGCTGCTTCTCAGCTAATAGATAAGTTCTGAGGTGGTTTTCAAGTTACTTGTAGGGGAATTTGAGAGGGCTTCTTCACTCCACTATCTTGGCACCAGAAGTTGAAGAATAATTTTTAAAAATCATATCTATACCTGTTCAGGTCATATACATTTTAATTCAGATACATTTATAGGAATTGTGTTATTTTATTGTTAAACCTGGTTTTCCAAAGTGTATGTAAACTTCTCTTTGGGAGTAAATGAAGCCCATTCTAAAGTTGTCTTACTCTTTTGGGCTTAAGAAGGTGCCACTTAGTAAATTACTATATTTTACACAAAATGATACCTTAGAGGTCTCAAAGTAATGATTATCAATCTTTTTGGAACCGTGAAAATGCTTTATATTTATTTGATTTTGTAATTCCTACCCAGAAATCCCTGCAAAATATATGTACCATATGTTATATAGTATATATCAACTTCAACTAAAATTATTTTATTTATTATTAAGAATAATATTGCTTTAAATCTTTTATCAACACCCTTTGAAATCACTAGAGGCAAGCGTATCATAAAAGCAAGACTGATAATCATGTCTGTAGACACTTTAGGAGATACTGGCCCAATTATAGAAGCAAACAGCATCTCCTTATACTTTATATGAGCTTAGCTGTACAATTATTGATATTAAAGTTATGTTAGTTCTTCATTGTTTCCATATATAGTGTTCTTTTCCTGTGATCATTAATGTTATGAATTTTTTCATAATAACCAGCTCCTAGTCCTCCTTGTATAATTTTTCTGCTCATCTTAGTTTACTAGAAATTAATTAGTAGATTTGAGGATATTTTTTGTGATAGAAACTGAGAGGAATTTTTCTATTTCTTAAAGGGAAATACTTTTAAGTTATATGCTTGTTTCACAGAGTTTATGTTTTTTTTTAATTTTATATTTGGTGATGTTTACATGATTGGGGACTTTTCATATAACTAGAAAAGGCTCTTGAAGATGACTCTTGCACACTAAATTTTAATTTAACATATTTTCAGTTGTTTTGCACAATGAATTTTTTAAAATAAAAAAAATTGTTTTTGTTGTTGTGAACTTGACAAACGCCAGGAAACATGAGCATTTCCCTGTACAAAGATTGTCTAGGAAATAAAGAGTTATGGATAGCTTGGAGTTTTTTAAAGTACATGATACATTCAGCGTTCTACTTCCAAAAGTGTTGTGCTTTTCTTTTCCCTGGCAACCTCTTTTTTCATGCCTTATCAACACATGTTCTTTTATTTTTGTGTTACTCTCACTAGTTTTCCTCTCTCCTCCCCGGTTTCTCATTTCCCCCCCCCGCACAATGTTTAAACCATTATGACCAATAAGCATAGTCAAGAAAGGAACCAAGTATTATTAAATACTGTGTGTCAGGAATTTAATACCCACAACAACTCTGGAAGGTAGATGGTATTATTATCTCTATTTTACAGTTGAGGAAGCTGAGACAGAGGTTGAGACTTGCTCAAAGTCACATGGTTAGTATGTGTCTGAGGCTGAATTTGAACTCATCTCTTCCTGACTCCTGGCCCAGTGTTTTATTTGCTGTTCTGCCTAGCTGCCTTAGTCAAGCAAAACAAACCTGAGTGGGGGTAAGAGAAAGCAGATTTTTGCTGATTGGGGGGAAAATTTTTTTTGTTTAAAAAAATGAAATAATTTTTAAGTAAGTAGGTAACTCTAAGCAAAGTAGAATTCCTTACACTTTGTAAAAACACTAGAAATGGAAAATGCCCTGAAAGGCTGTCTCTCTTTCCTCAGTTTTTTATTCCCTTCACTCAGAACCCCTACTCTCAAATGTTTTTATAGAATCTTAGGATTGGAAAGAAACTCAGAGAGTGTGTAGTTTACTTAGAGTAGGATTCTCTCTAGATGACATCTGCAGCAAACAATCACCCAGTCCTGCTTGAACACCTCAAGGACCACTGAATTTAGTCTATTTTGTTCTTATAAAGCATTATCTGGAAATTTTTCCTTATTTTGAGCACAAATATGCCTTCCTTTAACATCTCAGCCTTGTTCCCTAGAACCAAATGGAATGAGTTGAATCCCTCTTCCACAAAGTAATCTTTCAAATATTTTAAGTTATTTTGATATTCGTACTTCTTTTAGAATCATAAGAAATCTTTCATTTGGTCCAAAAAAAGTGGTTAATCCTTTAAGATTATAGACTCTTGGACATGTTTCTACTGGAAAGATGTACAGTGACTTGTTTTGGTTACTTGGCTTTCACTTAGGTCACCAAAAGTGAAAAAAATTGTTTAGATGAGTTGCCGTATCTACAGAAAGTAAGATTTTCTTGCCTTCTCTTTCATTTAAAAATTATATTCACATATCTACCATTAGGACTAGTATATTTCAAATTTGAATCACTGTGGTGCAAACTCAGAATTTTCATTGGGGTCATTACTCATAGAAACTCTACAATGTAAAAATTGTTACCATGCCTAAAATTCTTTGCACTTCATAAAAATCTTAGAGATGGAAATCCTTGCTTCTATAGAGTCATAGAATTTTAGAGCTGGAAAGAACCTTAAAAGTCATCTAATCCACTACCTCTATTTTACAAATAGAGGAGATAAGTGAGGTCTTGAATGCTAAGTAATATATATTCAAAGTCACACAAGTAATGAATGGTAAAGTGTGTCCTAAAATCCACATCTTTTGATTACTAATCCAATGCTATTTCTACCATAACATACCTCAAGCAAAAATATGCCAGAATCATCCAAGACAAATAGTCTGTCCATGCTTATACCTGTGAAAAAAAACTTGCTTACCTTTAAAAGTTAAAGAGATGTTAGCATTGAAATAGTTTTTAAAAGAAGTTTACTGGAAAATCAAGGTATGTATGTTCTGTAGCCTGTCAGTTATGAGAATGGAATGTTCTCTATGTTGGTGCCACAAAACATGTCTATTCTTATTCATCTGCTCTCTTTTGCCATTGGTTAAACCAATGTGTATTTGATCCAGAAATAAGTCAACAGATGTTTAAATGAGAAATGTGTGTTATGAAACTAAATCATCTGTATGTAGTAAACATAGATTTTCTGAACCCTAAGTAATAGGTTGTACTTGCAAAATGTGGGTTTGAGATTCTAACTAAACCACTGATCCTTAATCTCTAAATTGATTTATAAACTCAGCATTTTAAAGAGAAAAATCTAATTGGTTAACATTTTTATGTAGCTATCCAGAGTATACTTTCCATTGCTATCCAATATAGTCTTTGTGCCTCTTAGAGATCAAGCTCTCCCCTAAGTCTTGTCAACGGTTTCCTTAAATATTTAGCATCTCAACCTTCTACCTTCCCCTCACTCTTGATATCTGTAAATTCTGGGGGTTTCTCTCATATTTATTTGGGTTCCATGCATCATTAGATAGTAGTTTGTATAGAAAAAGATACAAGCATTTTAATGGCCTGCAAGCTATAGGCTAGTAAGCAGTGTAATATAGCAGGTAAAAGCAAAACAACCTCATATCTCTACATGTTGCTTGGATATCCTTTCCACGCCTTAAATTGAGCAAGACAGTGGCTGAGCCAACGAGTACTTTCAACCATGCCTACAGTCAGTCCTCATCATTTTCACTTTCACATTTGTAACTGTGCACATTGGCAGCTATATACAGTAGAGAAAAAATGAAAAGTGGACCAGCTGGTGTCCTACTAGGTGCTTCACTAGTCTTGTTCACTCTACCATTGTAAAGAGCTCCATGGGCATTCATTGCATATTTTCAGTGCTTGACTTTAAAACTCAAGTTTTGTGTTGCATTTATGCTCCCAAACTATACATAGCACAAGTCCTTTGAGCTCTAAGCCCAAGCATGAAAGTCAGTGATGCAGCTTAGTTGGCAAACTTTGAGGCAAAATGTCAGCAGCCTCTCTTGGCCCAATCAACCAGCTGACTAGAGACATCAAGGCTGCTGATTCCATCATCCATCACAGGCTGAAGGTTAAATGTTACCTTGCCTCTCCTATGCTCCCATACTACGAGAACCTAAGGATCTCAAACAGCACACAAAACAGACATCACTAATGGATTATTTCCAGCTAGTACATTCATCACATTCTCCCAGCACAGTCTACCAGCTATGAATGACAGAGTGTCAGAGGTGATGTCAAGACTCACCAGTCTTGGCATCTTCCAGAGGCAGCAAATAAAGTCGCAGCAACTTCTCCATTGGTTTTGACAGAGTGGCCAGAATGGAGAGGTTTACAGCAGTATAGTGTACAGTATAATACCCTCACTGTCATGTGATACAGTAGAAGGTAATATTCAGGCTAAAAAATGTTTTAGTTTTACTATAGATTTCATGGTTTATGAAAAGTGAATATTGTCTGAAATAATTTTTTCCATTGAGATGTTAACAAAGAAGGTCACAGAATTCTAGGGAATAATTAGCAAGAATGTTTTACGTGTTTTGTGTGTGCATTTTATGAGTTACCTCATGATCACAGTATTAGGAAAAGTGCATATTATCAGAATTAATGTTTTGTTGTAAAGAATTATATGCACAAAAGTGTATTTCAGCAAGCTCTACTGAAAAATCATAGTTTTTGGTGATCATAGGAACCTAAATCCCCCGCCTTCTTTTTCCTATAGGTTTAATATATCATCATTCACATTTTGGACTTTTTTTTTTTTGCCATTTTCTAAGAACGTTACCATACAGAAGTTGAGGATTGACTATACTGTCCTAATTTAGCCTACCTTTGCTTGTCAAATGTTGTCTCTTATTTACTCCTTCTGTCCTTTCTTTTTACAAATATGTCCTGATGGCAGCGAGCAGCAAGACTGGGTAGAGTGAAATAAGGCCAAAATTGATTTTCCCTTAATTCATGAGCCTTCAGGCATAATGTCAGACCTTTTTCTTGAATCTCATGGATTAGGATTTAGTTGCATTGGAAGAGAATGGAGAGAGGGGGAATAGCTGAAGATTGTATAGTATTTGAGATTTTTTTTTCAACCCACCTTAAAAAGGGAAAAGGATGAAAAAGTAAAGCAAGGAATAAATTAAATGGGGAAATTTTAGATGAAGAAGGCAACTGAGTGTATTGAGAGAGTTGTGTTCAGATTATTTGTCTCAAGTTCTGTTTATTTTTCCCATTAGAATTTGCTATTCATGTATTGTTAAATCACATAGATTTAGAGTTGAAAGGGACATTAGAGGTCATCTAGTCCAGTATCCTCATTTTACAAATAAAGCCCAGAAAGATTGTGTCTTGCCCGAGATTACAGGATTTGAATCCATCCTAGTTTGACACTAAAAATAGCTTTTTCTATCTCACTGCACTGCCCAGTTATACAGGACAGTGATTTAAAGGAAGGTTCTCTGACTCCAGATCCAAGGTACTTTCCACAGCACATCTTACCAGCCTTATTATGCATCATATATTAAATGTCTCTTTAAAAAAAAATTGGTTGATCCGCTTATTTTTTACATTCTTTTTTTTTTTTAATTTTTGAATTCCAAATTCTCTCCTTCCAATTCCTCTCCTGCTTGAGAAGGCAGGCAATTTCACCATTATATATGTGAAGTGATGCAAAACAGTTTTATAAAAAGATGATGTTTCTTAGAATGGTGATTTAGAACAAGATGTGTTGTATTTCCTTTTAATTCTAAAGGATATAAGATACGTATATCTTATATCCAGTTTAGAATGTATATATGTATATAGTTTCATGCAACATCCATTGTGTTGACATGTGATTTCACATTTTAGATGGCAGAAATATGATATGTTTTAACAATGTGTAAGCATTATAAAGCTATAAATAACCTATATTTAATATATGAATGTTTGATGATATAGGGAAGTGCTTTACAAAGACATTATTGATATTTCAGAAATAATGAAAGGAAACTAAAAGATAGAGAGGAACACCTAATCATTTAGTTTACTTTCAGGTATTATTTTATACTTCTTTTTCACCATGGTCTAATCTTGATTTTCAAATGATGTGTACTTTACTATGTTTTTGTGGGCTGTCATTGATTAATGTTCTAAAATTTTAGATTTATTTCATGTTAATTTTATCTTATTATATTATTTTGTTATAGCCTCATATCACACTTAATTATTCCTCTCTGTATCTTTTTAATCTTTATACTTTTTAAATGTTTCAGGAATGTTGTCATGTCTCCTTTAACTGCCTTAGTCATCATTTACTCAAACTATACATATTTAGACACTTTCATCTTTCTCATAATTCACTCATACCTGTCCTGTAATCATTTTGGCTTCTTTTTTTTTCTAAGCTCCCTGTAATTTGTTTTCATCTTGCTGGCATTTAAAACTGGAAATAATAGTCTCAGTTCAGTCTCATCATACTTCAGAAAAGAATACTCATCATCACAGTCTGATGTACTACTGCTGTTTTCTGTCCAAGCCAAAAAAGAATTGGGCCTATTTTGGTAGTTTAAATTTTCTGACATCTAAACATCACATATTTAATATGATTCCAACCCCAAGTCTTTTTGGGTTTTTTTTTTGCTGTTTTTTGACATTAGTGTTTTTCACGTTTATTTTGACTCCATCACATCAATATTTAAGACTTTTGTTTCCTTTTAGTCATACTAGGTTGTTTTATTCATTTGAATTTTTTCTAGTTCAAATCAGTAATCTCTCTGTTGTTTATAGGCCACAGAGATAGTAGATAGTCAGGAAAAATCAAGAATATCTGAGTTTAGACTCAAGCTGGCTAGGTTTCTTTCTCAAAGACCAAGCTCATAGATTAGACAATAGGTCCCTGCCCTCCTAGCACAGAGTGAATGTAAATAGTAAATAGTAACTGTTTCTCTTTTGTCCAGGAATCCTGAAGGATTTTCCCTATGTTTGATTTTTTTTTTTAAGGGGCCGTGCCTTGACTAACTTCTTAAAGAGGCTTATTCACTGAACTCCACTTTTATCTGTTTTAGCTCTATTTTGAATATACCATTTCCATTTCATCATGCTGGCCTCTTGTGCATGTCCAATTCTATAAGAAGCTGGGTTACTCATTACCTAGGTTATAATCAGGATTCCTGGCCTTAATATCACTTCATGACCCAGACTCAGTTGTTC
The DNA here is from genome assembly GCA_028646575.1 of Pseudocheirus occidentalis. Classification (NCBI taxonomy): domain Eukaryota; kingdom Metazoa; phylum Chordata; class Mammalia; order Diprotodontia; family Pseudocheiridae; genus Pseudocheirus; species Pseudocheirus occidentalis. The sequence continues at coordinate 4,426 of JAQQSW010016341.1, read as the reverse complement.
AGTCTCTACCAAAGGTCAGTATGCAGCTAACAACTGCTTTTTGAAAGGGGTATATTGAACTCCAGATGAAGGAAGTTTCCTAGGCTAAAATCCTAAGGGTATATTTTGGCTTTGTTGTTTTTGCCATAAACTCCAGTTTGCATAATTATCCTGTACTGTCACTTGTAATTCCACTGGGCCATTTTGCATAGGCCATAAATCGAGGGCCAATTGTTTAGCAGCCTTGGCTTCTTCAAAATCTTTACTCAGGTCCCCAATCAAATTCATATTTCTTCCAAGTAACTTTATATAAGGGTTCCAGAATCTGTCTCAGATGCAGAATATATATTGTCTCAAATATCCAAATAATCTTATAAACTTTTGGACCTCTTTTTTATTGGTAAGGATAAGAAAATCCTGAATCTTTTGTCAGGTGTGTGGAAGAGTCTCTCACAGCTCTTTATTCCATTGTATACCCCAAAATTTTATGTTTTGAACTGGTGCTTGAATCTTTTCAGGGTTAATTTACCACCTTTTGCTTTTCATATACTCAGTTAAAACTGTCAGACTCTTCACTTTTACATTTTTCCCTTGTATCATAATAACATCTATGTAGTGGGTAAGCTGTACACCAGGTAGCTCTAATTCATCCAAATGTTCAGCCAAAATCCTATGACAAATAGTGGGGCTATGCAGATTTCCTTGTGGCAAGTGGGTAAATGTATATTTTCTGCCCTACCAAGTGAAAGCAAACTGGTCCCATTGTTTAGAGTCTATTGGAATAGTAAAGAAAGCATTGGCTAATTCAATAACTTTGTACTAAGTCCCATCATATTTCTGGATCCTTTCTATTAAAGTGACAGTATCTAGAATAGCAGCATATAAGGGAGGAGTCACCTTATTCAGCTGTCTATAATGCCCTGTCATTCTCCACATCCTGTCTGATTTTCATACTGGTCAAATAGGATTATTCCATCATGTGGTTTTGTAGGAACTAACACTCTTGCTTCAGCATACTCCTTTATAGTATTGGTATTTCATCTTGCTCACCTAGCACACCATACTGCTTTAAAGTAATTACTTCAAAAGGTTCAGGTAAAATGATTGGGTCCATTTTTATTTTTCCCAATAAACCTGTATTAATTCCTATCTTCCTTACTACAAATTAGCATATTCCTTCAGATAAATACAGTTATATGTCTCAAAATATATCTATTCCATTGATGTATTCAGGAATGGGTATAATAACCAGAGTGTATTCTTTCTTAGGTACTGGTTAGGTACAATATTTCTTAAGTACTGGTTACAGTATTTGATCCATTTTTCTAATATATTGTCAAATTGATATGGAGTCTGTAATCCTGTCTCTGTATTTCTTTCATCTCATCTGGTAGCTGACCAATTTCCTCTTCTCCCTGAGCATGTGACAAACATGGATACAAGGATTCAGGAGGATCTGTAGGGGCAGTTCTTACTTCCCTGCTCTGTCTGATATTAAGCCCCCTTTCTCAGTGCATTTTATGTAATTCACTAGTTGGAATGCCATCTGTTCTGAAACCAACCCTGCTCTCAGAGCAGTAAAGAAATCTTTTCTTGTCAATCTATTCTGACTTTAAATCTTAAATCTACTTTAAGTCTTCTCTCTCAAGGAAATTTATCTTTTCCCTATTCCCTTAAGTCACTTAACTGTGAAATCTTATCCAGTCAGAATTAGGTGCTTATAAGCAGGAAGAGCCATCTGCACTGGACTTCATAATTACCTGAAGAGGCATATACAAATTGATGCTAAGTGAGAAGAGCAGAACCAGGAAAAATTTGTACACAATCACAGATACATCATATGTGTGAAGATCAACCTTGATAAACTGAACTCTTCTCAGCAACACACAGTTAGAAGACAGTTCTACAAGTCTCAGAATGGAAGGAGATATCTACACTCAGAGAAAATCTAGAAAGACGAGAGTTTAAATGGAGACTGAAGTAACACATGCTATTGTTCTTTTCCATGTTTGGTTTTGTTTCTTTATTTTTTTCCCCACTGTTCACTCCATTGGTTACAACACTTCTATACAACCAGACTATTGTACAATGTGAAAGTGTTTGCAGATCCAAAATTAATTGTACACCACCATGGGGGGAGGGGAGGGAAGAGAGAGAACGGAGGGGAAAAAATCTGAAGCTCAAGTGATTCTGGAACTGAATCTTGTAAACTAAAAGTAAATAAACAAGTCAATAAATTGAAAAAAAAGCCATCTTCACTATGATACGTCTATGAGGAAATGCTAAGGGATCATTGTGATATGCATTTGCATTGTCAAGCATAAATGTTACCTCCTCTCTTAACTTTCTGATACAGTCTATGCAGATACTAGGGTCTGTCTCCACTAGGCCACATAGAATCAGTAGGATATATTTTATTGCATCCATTGGCAGAAAAAGGTAACAGATTGGTTGTATTGTTACCTCTTTGCATATGAAAATCTCTAAAATCTTGTTGGATGAAAGAATTCTGACAAATACCTGTAAATTTCAAGCAATCTACACTATTTACCCATATTCCTCTGGCCCCTTCGCAACTGATTCTCACCATCCAAGATGCTAACAATTCTCCCATTCTGTGGATGAATCTGTTTAATATATCTATAATCTCCTGCTGAGTGAGATCCTCAGTTATCTCCTTGAACTGTTTTTGGTCTCCTTTTGGTCTCATTCTCCTGCTTTCTTCTTAGTATGAAGTGAACTTCTACCCTTGTAAAAAACCTCCTCATGTAACATTGTTTCATTTTGCACCCAAGCACTCTTCTTGCAGTGGTCCTCGTGAGACCTAGGTTCATCCTGAGCTATATGCACATTGCTCTGGTTAATTTTTTGCTTTTTCTTAGCTAAATTCACTGTTCTTTCTTCTCCCACCTGACATCCTCCAGCTTGCTCTTCTAAAGGACAGCCTGAACACTGTAACACAGCCAACTCCCCTTCCTTCATAGTTTTTTCTTGTAAGAGCTTGTGTCTGCTCTTACATATAATATAGTAGCCTGTTATTTAAACTCAGCCTCTTCTACACACTACCTCCAGTTATCTCCCTGGTTTTATTGGTATTCCTTGCAAACATGTTTCTAAACCTCACTTACCAGTTTTCACAGAAACCTGTACATTTAGCTCACTCCCTAGCTAGTTAGGAATAAGGTAAATCGGGGGCGGAGCCAAGATGGCAGCATAGAAGCAGCAAGATTTTGCAGCTCCCACATAGCCACCTCAAATACCCATAAAATATTACTCTAAACAAATTTTAGGGCTCCAAAACTCACAAAAATACAGAAAACACATCTCTTGCTGAAGGCATCTTGGCAGGTGGCACTCATCTCAGCAGGCTGGGAGCCAAAACCAGCCAATCCTGGCCCCAGGGTGGTCAGGAGGAGCTGCAGCTGGAGTCTTCAGGAGAGTGGATCAGTGGCAGCTGTGGCAGTTTCCAGATTTACCAAGCCAGAAGAAATAAGGACTGAGTGAAAGGTCAGTGGAATTCAGCTAAGTTTGGGGGAGAAAAGTGGTCTGGCCAAACTGCCCCAAAGGTCAAGGAAGCAGCAGAAACACCAAAAGCGGCAGCCACCTCCACCCAACTGCTTCATAGCTCCCAGCCTGCAGACTGCAGGGGGGCCCAGCTGTCATTCAGAGGCCAAGTATTCTTGTGTTGAGTGGCCTAGATCCAGATCATGGTCTTGGGTGGTGGTCCTGGGGTGTGTTTTCAGTGAGCCAAAGCTTGTAGGGGAGGCAGCAGCCCCCTAATAGCTCTGGCAGCTGTGAAAATCCCAGCAATTTGGGACAGAGCTTTCCCCTCTGAAAGCAGAGTTCCTCAGAGCTAAAAACACAAATAATTTACTGGTAACATGAGTAGGAAAAGGAAGCAAAGTAAGAACAATAACCAAACTCTAGAATCCTTTTAGGGGGACAAAAAGGATCAAAGAATGAAACAGGAGGAAGACAACACAGTCGGAACTCCCAAACTAAATGCTTCCAAGAAACATGAAGATTGTCTACAAGCCACAGATCAGCTTAAATAGGACTTTGAAAATCAAATAAGAGAAGTAGAGGAAAAATTGGGAAGAGAAATGAGAATGATGCAAGAAAATCATGAAAAGGGAGTGAACAACCTGACTGAAGAGAATAACAACTTAAAAAACAGATTAACTCAAATGGCAAAAGAGGCCCAAAAAGCCAATGAGGAGAAGAATGCCTTAAAAAGTCGAATTTACCAGACGGGAAAAGAATCTCAAAAGCATTCTGAAGAGAATAATTCCTTCAGAATTAGAGTGGAGCAAATGGAAGCAAATGACTTTTTGAGAAATCAAGATACTATTAAACAGATACAAACAAATGAAAAAATAGAAAGCAATATGAAATATCTCCTTGAAAAAACTACTGACCTGGACAATAGATCCAAGAGAGACAATTT
>JAQQSW010016340.1:0-11697 GCA_028646575.1 Pseudocheirus occidentalis | reverse complement strand
AATATGTTTATACACACATTATAAATGTATAATATGCTTATATAATATATAATAAATATATATTTATATATGCATTTATATAGTACCTACTGTGTGCCAGGGAGTGTGCTAAATGCTTTTTTTTTTTAATGAATATTATCTCATTTGATCCTTACAGTAACCCTTTGAGGTAGGTGCTCTTAGTATTCCTCAAGGAAAAGTGAAGCAGACAGAAATTTATGGGACTTGCGCAGGATCACGTAACTAGTAAGTGTACAAGGCTCTAGGACCAGTGCTCTATCCACTCTAGCATCTGGTTGCTTTTAGGGATGAAAAAGTCGTCCTCCTATGGCCAGCTTCAGTGGATGAGCCTCTCCAGGACGACCTTGATCGGTCCTAAGATAAGAATGACATTTAGTCTATCACAGGGCATGAATTTGAAGCCCTTCCATCTTAGCTGGGTCTTGCCAGGGCTTGTGAAGTCTTCTGGTGGGTGGAGCCTTTGAGAGAGAGCCCAGATCCACCTCCATGTCATGAGGCACTGGAGAGGAGGACATCTGGGGTGAATGAGTTCGTGTAAGATCATGTAGCAGTAAAACCATTTACCAGGAATCTTTGATGACTGAGATGCTGCATATAAGCTAATTTTCTAGTTAGTGGAAACTTGCCGCTTCAGGCACCACAATTTCCTTGGCAACTAGGAAGTTTAGTAGATAGAGCACTGACCTTGGAGTCGGGAAGATCTGAATTCAAATTCAGCCTTAAGCAGATACTAGTTGTGTGACCTTGGACAAGTCACTCAGTTTCTATTTGCCTTAGTTTCCTCAATAGTAAAAAGGGAACAATAATAGCACCTACCTCCCAAAGTTGTTTTGAGGATCAAATGAGATATTTGTAAAACCCTTAGCACAGTGTCAGGTGCATAGTAGGTCCAGTATAAATACTAGCTCTCATCACTATATTAGCTTTGATTTCATTGGAAATGGTTAAAAATCATTTTCACACGCATTATAGTCTCTTCTGTCTTTATAAACTGGGTAAACCAAATGTAATTTCACATTTAGGGTTTAAGGACTGATTCATAATAATCAGCTTATTTTGGGGTGACGTTTTAGAAAGGGTATAGGTTGGGGTGTCTCTGGGCATTGAGGAATGACTAGATAAGGGAAAATCATAATCTTTACCTTAAACTAAGATTCAAATTAGCAACCATAGGTAACTATTAAATCATTTACCTTACGTTGTATTAGAAATCTTTCTTCCCTTATTTCTCAGGCCATCCTTTTAGAAACAGCCCCACCCTTGACCTCCAAAAAGAAGCTGACAAAAAAATGAGTTTTTGGAAGTAAGCAGCCCTACCCCACTTCTCTCCTCTCTGGACATTTTGACAGTCTTGCCTAGGCCCTAGGCCCATGGGTTGAGGAGAAGACCCCCTAAGGCTAGCGGACAGTCATCACGTGTTTTCAACTTCATTCTTCCTTCCACCTTGATAAAGGACAAATACATCGGACTTCCCCACCATGTTCTGACAGTCTGACTCCCCAGCTTAGTCTCCCCAAATAGATTGTAAGTTGTGTGAGGATCAGCACCGTGTTGTGTATTTTTCCTTTTATCTTCTATATACGTAACAGCGCTTTGCATTCGGTAGGCACTTAACGGTTGAATTGGAATTGATTGTCCAGGAGAATAGTTCAGCTTGGCTGGATGCTGTTTTGTTAGTTGTAAATAGGTAGTCTGTTTGGAAATGAGTACCTCATAGCAGATGGGCCATTGTGTCTGTGTCTGTGTAAGACACACACACATTTTGACAATTCATCAGGCATCCATTTTTTTCTTCAGCCTTCATAGCCCCGGAAGCTGGCAAACAAGTCATTAAGGCAACCCTGAAGTGTACTAGTAGTTTATGCAATGGCTGAAGTGTGTTTAGGTGTTGCACTAGCATGGCGCTCACCTCGATTTTTTTCCTCCCGTACCGTTTTTAAAGTATCTCAGGATTTTAGAATATTTTCACTGTGTACTGATGTTGATGCTGTATCAGCCAGTTTCCTGATAAGTAATATTATTTATATGTTGTGATGCCTATTCATTTGGGTACTTAAAGTGAACTTTTAACAGGTCCTAATCCATGCACCGAGGAAAAGCGGGGCACATGCAGTCACAAGGGGCAGTCATCTGGTTTGTGCCCCTCTACCTTTAGGCAGGGACAAATGGGAACCATTCCAGATGGAAGAAAATTTGCAAACACCCCCAAAGAAAACATCTCTGTGCTCTCCCTCAGCAGTGTGATGGCTCTCATTCTCAATTTTACTTTCTTTCATCTGACTCAGATATTTGGGGATGATATTTATGCCCATTTTCCTATAATCTGTTCATAATGAGGACGGTCAGCGACTGACCACTGTCTTGTGTATAAGGATATGACTGATAGCAGAAGATTTCCAAACTGCTCTTTGCCTTCTCTGGGCTTCATAGTCTCCAAGTCCGTTAACATTTCCTCAAAGGACAGGTCCTTTTACCTTTTTTTTTTTTTTAAATACATATACCTAAAAACTTCTTAACCTGCTCACTCCCTTGCCACATACTATAGATAACCTAGATTAATTTTAAAATGGCCATTCATGAGTGTATTCAGTGAACATAATGTGTTTTGTCTGTGACACGCTGTTGTATTCTTTAGTATTTACGTTCCTAATATTTCAGTATCTTTTTATTTACTTTTGGTCTTTCTCTTTTACTTCTGCTAAAGATTATATCTTCGGATTTTAATTTACTTTTTGCATCAATTTATGTTAGAATGGTGGAAAGTATTGTTTTAATTTCATTTTGTTTCTATTTCTTACATATGGGAGAATTGAACTTTTTTCATCTATCTAGGATCAGAGAAGAAAAAGGTCTTAGAAGCCGTCTAATTTAACAGTACTCATTTACTGATTCATTTTTTCAACAAATATTAAGCAACTGCCATGTGCTAACAGGCTATCAGTTATATCCTTCCCTCTCACATATGACCAGCCTACCTTTTTTTCTGATTACACATCCTTCAAATAGTAGTATCAAATTAAAATAGAAGTGGGGGCCATTCAACTGTATGTCAGGCTCCTTGTGGGTGCCCCGTACTGACTTAGAAAACCACATAGTCACATGATCTACGTTCTATTATATTTTGATTTCTTTCGTTAAATATTTCCCAGTGACATTTTAGTCTGGTTCTGGCAGCATGCAGGAGTGTTGCTGATCACGTGTTTGATAAATCTGCTTTACACCACGTCTTTTGTGTAGTTTTGGGTTGGTACTGTGTAGCGGCTTACTCACACTCCTCTGGCACTATTGCTCTTTGGTGTCTAGACATGGCAAGAGAACCCAGGGAACATCCTTAGCATATCAGGTGGACCCTGGTGGAGGATATAGAGACCGATGATGGAGCATGTGAACAAAAGATGCACAGAATGAGGGCCACGTCTGGGTTGCATCAATAGGAGGGAGAACTAACATTGATGAAGATCCATTAGATTAGAGCAATGGTTCTCAACCTGTGGGTTATGTTCAATTTGTAACAATGAAAATACATCCTGCATATCAGATATTTACATTATGATTCATAACAGTAGCAAAATTACAGCTATGAAGTAGCAACGAAAATAATTTTACGGTTGGGGGTCACCACAGCATGAGGAACTGTATTAAAAGGTCAGGGCGTTAGGAAGGTTGAGAGCCACAGCTTTAGAGTATCAGATTGTATGCAAAAAAGTGGTCCTTTATCCAGGCTCTCCTTTTTCCCTTGCAGTATGAGGGAATCCGTGAATTTATTTATGTTCCTGTGGCTTTTTTCTGGTCATTTCCCCCCCCCTCACAACAAGTCATAGTTTACTAAACCCTGTGCTCAAGTACAGTGGCATCACTGGATGCTGAAGTTTTTGAGGCATGCATTTCCTTAGATAGAATCTGTCTAAAAGCCACTTTGGGAGGGAAAAAATTATATTTGCATTGTTAAATTCTACTATGTGCTTCTAATAATTTTCTAGAAAAGTCAGCTGCGTTACGTACCACTTATGAAATCAGGTGACTGTTTGGCCATGTTGTTTCTGTCATTTCTTATTGTCACCTCCCCTGCCTCTTTACATTTGTCATCTCAGGCTTCCTTTAATTCTCCACTAAAACCCCATCTTTTACAGTAAGCCTATTCTAATAACTTCCTCTGTTATTTGTTTCCTATTTACTCTTTTTTTTGGAGGGGGAAGGCAAGGTAGTTGGGGTTAAGTGACTTGCCCAAGGTCACACAGCTAGTTTGCCAAGTGTCTGAGGCTGGATTTGAACTCAGGTCCTCCTGACTCCAAGGCCAGTACTCTATTCACTCCACCACCCAGCTGCCCCTTATTTATTTTTTATAAAACTTGTTTGCATATATTTGTTTGCCTGTTGTCTCTCCCATTAGACTGTTAACTCTGACTTCAGGGACTGTCTTTCGCCTCTTTTTATATCCCTAACACAGTGTGGTGCCTGGCATGTAGTAGGTACTTAAAAATGTTTGATCGTAATTTCCTCTCTTATTGATTATCATTACCTCTATCTGGGGCAGCTAGGTGGCAATGGATAGAGTGCCAGGCCTGGAATTGGGAAGACCTGAATTCAAATCCAGCTTCAGACATTTACTAGCTTATGTAATTCTGGACAAGTCACTCGCCTCAGTTTCCTCACATGTAAAATGGATGTGTGTGGTTCCCGTGGTTATTGAGATAATAATTGTAAAGTGTTTACTTAGCACAGTGTTTGGCACTTGGAAAGTTCTACATAGAAGTTAGCTCTTATTAATTATTAATATGCTGTGTGACCTTATCATCCAGAAGATGGTCTACTTAATTTCTGAGGTCCCTTCATCCTGTGCATCTATAAATAATAGAGAGTTCAGGGTACTGGAAATCACAGCATGTTCTTTGTTTGGTTCTTCATCAAGGTCACAACTCTCTCCTTTGGTGAAGAGACTCAGACTCTTTATTTCCACAGTACAAGGCTTTTACGCCACCAGGTGTCATTTCTTGCGTGTTGACAATATTGTAGAATCTTACTCAGGATCGGTTCGCTTCTTTCATGCCCAATTCTTTGTGACCCCCATTTGGGATTTTCTTGGAAAAGATAGTGGAGTGTTTTGCCATGTCCTTCTCCAGCTCATTTTACAGCTGAGGAAACTGAGGCAAACAGGGTTCAGTGACTTGCCCAGATGAATCTTCCAGACATCAGACCCAGCACTGTCCACCGTGATGCCTACTTGCCCTTTCTTTATCTGTGCGACAGAGTCATTTCTCATATATGACAATATTGTAGACTCTTATTACCTTAAAATAATAATAGCTAGTTTTTTATATAGTACTTTAACGTTTGCAGAACATTGTGCAAGATGTCCCAAAAATCTTTGTGTGGTGTTAAACTTAAGACTGCACTAAGACTTTTGGGATACCCAAATGATCTCATTTGATCCTTAAAATAACCTTATGAAAAGGGTGCTGTCATTCCCATTTTATGGATAAGAAAGCTGAGGCTGAGAGGCTGTTTCTCTTGCTCATAGCCACACAACTGTTGAGTGTGCAAAACAGAGTTTCAAATCAATTCTTACTTATTCCAAATCCAGTCCACAACCCCAGCTTTGTTTGTTGTCTGACATTCATTGTTTTTCTTCCAAAGTTAAGTTCCCATGTCCACTTAGATTCTGTGACCCCTGAAGATACTCTGTACTCAAACATTCATGCAGTTTTGCCAGACTGGTTTGCTTAATGAGATGGACTGTTTAACGCTCTTTAATAAAATACTAATCTATTTAATATGACTATATTAAAATAGACAAGAAACTTGGAAACCATGCAATTGAATATGATCAGCCTCTCCAGTTTTTTTATTGCCAGGCACCTCCTAGGCTTTTTACATTAATACTCTAGGATCCTTGGTATGGTTTCTTGCTAATATCATTGAACATTTGGAAAAGTTAGGGACCATCTTGTCTTTTTTCCCATCAGTGATTTTCTCCTTATTGTGACATTTTTGCTTGTTTATGGGACTAATAATGAAATGATATTCATCACCATTTTAAAAACATTGTGGGAAGTTCCAAAAATATTTATTCTTTCTTACATTTTAATAGAATTTATTTTTAAAATATAATTTTAAAAATGTAATTTCTTTTTTCTTTAAGTATAATAGCATAGATGAACAAGTTGCTTTCATGAGCACAGTTCTTATTTGTTGAATGAATGATTATTTTAGGTACCACATGTTGGGGAAACAAAAGAAACATAATCATTTTCGCCATATTTTTGTATACCAACAGTGTAGAAAGTTCCTCAAGCAGTTGGTGGCCCAAAATGAGGGTGGAACCTGAAACCTTGATGTTATCAACATCATTCCTTTTTTTCTTCTCTCTCTCTCTTTTTTTTTTTTTTTTTTTTTTTTTTTTTTTTTTACTCTGGGACAGTTCTTTGGAACTTCTCAGTATAGTAGAAAGAACACTAGATTTGGAATCAAAGCTTAGACTAAAGTCTTACCTGAACTTTTTTTTTTTTTTTTTAACTTATGAGACCTTGGGTAAGTAAAAAACCTCCATTTTTATCCTCTTTCAGAGGAAATGATTGAATTGAATGATCCCTGAGGGCCTTTTAAGTTCATAATCTTAAAGACTGAGGAATGTCTTCCAAACTCATTTCAGTTCCCCTTCCTGACTGTCCCATTTCTATCAACAATACTGCTGTTCTTCTAGCCTCGCAGAGAAGAGGCTTGGAAGCCACCTTTGACTTAGAACATTACTAAGGCTTGTTGCTTCTTCCCGAAATTGCTCTCAGATGGGCCTTTCTTCATCTGGTCCTTGCTGCCACCACCGCTGTCTATGTTCTTGTCGTGTCATCCCTCCCTGGTCTATGGTAACAACCTCCTTAAGCAGCTTCCTTGCCTTCTGTCTTTCATTTTCCGTCTCCCCTGCAGAATACTAATCTTTCCAAAATTACTGCTTTCACTATGTTATTCTCTTGCTCAAGTATATACAGTGACTCCCTATTGAATTTTGAGTCAAGTTAAAATTGTGTAGGATCTTCAATTATTGGGTCCCACCCTGCCGTTCCAAACTTAGCTCACTACTTCCCAATACCTCTCCCCTTGTCCGTGCATCGGAGCTGTTCTCCCTGGCCCCATGCAGGCACATGCATGTGTGAGAGTGATCTCAACATAATGCTTTCACCCACTTTGTCTGGAGTGCTCCCTTTTTTCCCCTTCAGTTACCTAAATCCTACCCATCCTTCCAAGCACCCCTCAATGAAGCCTCCTAGGACTTCAGCCTACCAATATCTCTTTTCATATTTACTACCGGTATGACTCTTAAACCTACTTAACCTCTGTTTGCCTCACTAATAACAGCACCTACCTCACATGATTGTTTGATCCTCACATAATCAAATGAGATGATAGTTGTAAAGCATTTAGCAAAGTGCCTGGCACTACAAACGTAGTCTTTATACATGTTTGTTATTGTTGTTATTATTATTATTAAATAAGATATTTATAAAGTTATTTAGAAAGATATTTATAAAATTCTTAGCATATAGATATTTATAAAGTTCTTAGCATATAGATATTTATAGAGTTATTTATTAAGATATTTATAAAATTCTTAGCATATAGATATTTATAAAGTTCTTGGCATATAGATATCTATAAAGTAGTACAGTATATCTGTAAAGTAGTGCAGTACCTAGAATATAACAAGTGTTATATAAAGTTAACATAATTATAACAATAATAATTATTAAATAAGATATGTATAAAGTACTTGGCACACTGTCTAGGATATAGTAGGCTCTATATAAATACTCTTAATTGAATAATAAAATCATCTCCTCACTGTTGTCTTCACACCTAGATTTTAAGCTTCCTGAAGGAAAGGTGTATTTTTAAAAATAGTTCTCTCCCCTCTTGCCCCACTCCAAGTGCCTGCCAGGTGGTTGGCCCAATAAATATGCTCAGAAAAGACTTGCTGCCTTGATGGATGGGACCTTGAGACATTCCTGTTTAAATAGAAGCAGGATGTGAGAGAGTCTTGAGGAGAATGTTTGTGGAGTGCTTCCTCAAGGCCTGCTGTTCCATTTATTCATATATCTGACAGATAATGGAAGTGAATGGAGGATGGAGTACAGGATTCTCGGTTATTATTATTATTAGTCAGTTATTGATAATAATTTATTCATTTATAAAAATGTCAGTTATTGTTATTAGTCAGTTATTGGTTAATAACAGTTTATTAAGTGCCTATTGTATTGAGTGCTGGATAATAGTGGAGAGAGTGCCATATTATTTAATATTCTACAAAAAAATCCTTTTAAATGCCTTGCATATAAAAGTATGAAAGAGGGAATATGTACTATAAAGACCATGAATCTGAAGGCTTAAGAAAGTTTTCCTGACATTTTATTTATTTCATTACATTAATCTAATTCAACAAACATTTATGGAATACTCGTGTGTATGATACACTGTGGGTGATACAGACGTTAATAAAACAATATAAAAAACATGGCTTTAAGAAGCTTACAGCGTAGGAGGCAAGATTAAACTGGATACAGAAACAACCGAGCACTTCCGCCATGAAGCCTTCCTTGATCCAAACTGATCAAACATAATTGATTCCTTATCTGAATTCCCCGTAGCCTTTGTTTTTTGTTTTTTTTTAATGCTGTGTATAACACTTAATATGGTCTCCCTTGCATCCTAATTCCATGTACTTTTCCTCCCTCTATTAGATTATAACTTCTTTAAGGTCAGGAACAGTGTCTTAGAGTACCTTTCACAACATAGGTACTCAATAAATATCTACTTAATTTGAATTTTGAAGATCATAACATACTGGAAGCCAATAAATTACCAATATAACGCCTTTCTCAATTAAAAAACCACCACCACCACCAAATGATGTATTTTTGATGGTTTCACTGTAGGAACATGATTAATGGGAATTGAAAGTTTCCACAATAATTTTAAAGCACAGCATTTGGAAATATTAGATGGAAGGACCTCATAGAAGTCTTACTTTCCCTGATATCAGACTTCAGAGAACAGGTCGATTATACAGTGCAAAGGGAGACATTGTCTCTCCAGCCTAGGGGATTAGGGTGTAAGTTAAAGACCACAGATCTTCCTATCTACTCTTACCATTGGGAGGAAATTGACAGCTGTTTTCACTTTTCCTGGCTTCTTCCTGACTACAACTGTGCTCAGCATATAATTCTTTCTGGGCCAACCTGAGGAATTTCTTAAGTGAAATATTTCTGTCTTGAAACAGCTTTTCTTTCTGTCCTCACCCATGGAGCTAAAAAAACTATTAAAAAATTTTTTTTTCCACAAAGCTGCTGCAAATGTTGAGGGCTTAGTACAAACCAGTGTTTCTGGCAATACCCAAGGGAAACCTGGAACAACACTCAAGGAAAGAAAAGAGAAGATACTAGAAGATAAATGGTGAATTTTTTCTCCATAGTCCTGAGCAAGTCAGAACTTCTGAAAGCGGATGGCAGCCAAGGGATATAACTTGCCTTGATGAGCCAAGACTGAAGTCGAGCTGCAAGCAGTTTACTATACACGTACAAAAAAGGAAATTCATAAAGTGATAAAGTATGTAAAAATCAGAGCAACTGCCAAGAAGTAATGCCAAAATATCCTCACTGGTGAGGCTCTTCTTGCTTGGCATGCTCCCGTTTATGAATGTGGATCCAAGCCAGATGAACTGATATGTGAGCCATAAATGCAATGCTTTTACAAAACCCTGTATGTACCAGAAATTGGTTTGGGAGAGTGTGTACCTACCCAGACACCTTTGTGCATTCTGGTACTTACACCATAGCAAGGGTGAAGGAAAATGCCATACTTAACAGTGCATAGGGATCATTACTGAAGTCTGATGCCTCAGTTTCCATATTGCTAAAATGAGAGATTTGTACCAGATTATCTCTGAGACCCTTCTACCTCTAAATCTATGGATATATGATATGAGAAACCATGTGTGGTGGTTATATGTCAGTTTATGTGTATGTGCACAGTAGGTGGGTTCTTAAAAATCTAAGTGAGTCCTAGCTTTTCAGTCTTTTCCAATATCAAATACTGTTAATGTCATCTTCAACAAAGGGCAGATGAGTTTATATTACATAGACTCTGGTGCACAAAGGAGGTTTATTTCTGAAGGAAAATAATTTTGGTGATTAATATGACTCAGATTGCATGTCTTACATCTTCAGGAAACCCTTGGGAACAGAGGCTTCTCTCAGTCTTTGATGTGGAACCCAAACAGTAGCATTGAGCAGTATGCAGAATGAGTTTGGCTGCGTTTTCTTTAACTCCTGCCTTGTGCCCCCATGCCCACTCTCCAGTTTGTCTTGCTTCCATCAGAATGTAGGAAATAATACAAGCTGTGGATTTGGGTGCTTCATGTTCATAGTGGTGCTGACGGACACGAGAACCTACTGCAGACAGATCCCTTGTCTTTTGCTGTTTTTAGAGGAATGCACAAGATTTTCCCTTGGTCAGAAATTGCCTTTCATGTCTGTGGTTCATTCTTCATCTTCACCACCCTTTCCTCTCAAAGGCTCCCAAGGGGCAGCAATTAACCTTTGTCCTAGAACTCGATGCTGATAATCCATTTACTCCTAAATACAGATGTGCAAGTTAAGGATGCAGAATGTTTTCGATTCATCTAATTCTAAATTGTTTAGCACAAAAGCACAGTGGTGCAACTTCTCCCTCCCCCATTTTTAAACAGATGGGAAAGTTATAGACCGAAGGTGATCAGGTTAAGTGATTTTAAACACTTGCCCTTTGGGTGTCAGAATGAATGAGATCCTGAGCTCTCACTTGCTGTCTCTGTCTCACTCTTAGCTCTGATGTCAAAAACGACTGGCCAGCAGGAGTTTGGCAGGGAGCAGTACTGACATGGAACTTGTTTGAGTGGTTTATTTTTCCTCATCCAGGCCATAGTGCTTGTGCCTGAAAAACCTTTGCTTATTATGGAGCTTCTGACCAAAGAGAAGGAGTGAACACTTCTCTCTTCTTGCCAAAGAGGCCATACAGTTCCAGAATATCCTGGGGAAGAAGGAAGCACCAGCCACCCAGACATGATTCCTGGGGCATGCAAAACAGACCTTAACGAATCCTCTCCTGAGGAGAATGAAGTCACCTGCCAGAGAGGTAACTGAGCCTAACATGTTCACTAGCAGGCTTAAAATAGATGAGGCTCCCTCTATAAACACCTTTCAAACACCATTTAGATGAATGCCAGGAAACTAATGAATCTGAGCTTATTGAATTAATTGTTGATGAAATAATGTGAACAACATGCTTCCTGTTCATCAGTTTGTACAGAAATTAATTAGCCCTGCTTGGCAATAACTTAAGCTTAAATTTTATATATAAATTATGAATTTGGCTAAATTGTCTATGGGAAACCTTGCCTGGCTGTTAACATGTCCTGACAGGCCTGGCTTTTACTTGGAAGACATTGTAGCTCCAGGAGATTTCAAAATGTTAGAGAGAGAGGAAGGAAAAGAGTGAGAGAGGAAGAACCCTTGATTAATCACGAAGTATTAGAACCTACTCTGTGCTAGGCACTGCCCTAGGAGCTGAGGATACAACTACAAAGAATGAAATAATTCCACTTCACAAGGAGGTTATATTCTAATGAGGGGGACATGTGCATATAAAAAT